>VZTA01022532.1:105359-121286 GCA_013398855.1 Mohoua ochrocephala | reverse complement strand
CGGGAGGCGCTGGCGGGGCGGGCGGGAGGCAGCGGGCTCGGGCCAAGCCCGGGAGCGGCGCGGCACCGGCCGGCGGGCAGGAGACGTGCCACTGGGCTGTCAACCGCACGGGCCGCTTCGGGACGGGAATTTTTACCTCCGCAGCCCGAGGGGCACAGCGGGCACGGGCTTTCAGGGTACATACAGTACCTGCCTTGGCTCTGGACTTCTAATTTGGAAGCTCTTGTCTTTCTAAATGTGAACAGACTCCATGACGATTATTCCACAGAAACTGACCTCAAAGAAACAGACTGTGAACCTCATTACAGATTCACGAAAGTTATAAATACTAACATTCTTATTGTTCTGCCCTTCACCACCAACACATCTATGAACAAAGCTATTGAAAAAACAGCTACCGGCACAGCAGAGGGATTAGACTGGAAGAGTTTAAAAAAAATTAAAATGTGTTACTGTGCTTAGAAAGACTATTAACATCAGTGGTGCAGAATGTGGAAATAGAAATACAGACAGTAGTCTTGAAGTTTCTAATGCAAAAGTATCTACAACATGGCTTAAGAAGGAAATGCAATGCCTTTTGTGACAACTCGCAACAAATTTGCAGTTGAGAAAGTCGCACTGGAAAGGAGCCAAAACATTGCCACCTTAGAGACAAAGATAAAATACTTTACAATTACGTAGTTCCCCCTTTCTGAAGTTGCTACCTACATGAAGCACGGGGCACAATCAGATCGCTGATCACTTGTTTAAAAGACATTTAAACCAGTGACGTTCTGTTGGAGAAAACATGCCAAGAGATTGTGTATGATGAGGTGATCCTGACGTTCGTGTGTTTTTGACAGTGCCTGGCACAATAAAGAACATTCTACAGCTAAGAAAATGGAAGCATCCAGTAATTCAAGAGTCCTTTACTTCTGGTTCTGGAAGGGACCGTTTGATCTCCTCCAGACTACCTTCTCTCAATTCCTGTTTTCCTCCGTAAATCCGTATTTCTCATAGGGACAGTGAGACTTAATTGTTGTAGTTTTTGAGGTCAACTAAGGAGAGGCAAAGTATTACAAATACGGATGCACCAAGGAAACGTATGCTCTGTTCCTACTCAGTTAAGTTGGTGTACACATAAAAACCCAGTTTTGAAAAAGAAACACAATTTAAAATTGGGAAGTTTAAGTGTTTATTAAAAAGAAAAAGCAAAAGCCAGATATTTTAATACTTTTTTTTCCTATTAAATAATCAGATTTAAGTATATTACAAAATATAGTAGCAGTGGGGAAAAAAATCCTCCAAACTTAGAATATTAAAGTTTTTATTTAATTCTGGGTTAGTTTTTACCTTTTTTTTAAATGTGCTCCTTTCTGTTAAGGCCACCTCAACTATAATGTAAAGCAACTTTTACACAAGACTATCAGTATTTCACATCTCAATGACTTGTTTTCCTGAATTAAGGTCTCTTTTGTATTTGTTAATTAACAGACTGAAATCCATCTTAACATCATGAGAACATTTAGAAAGTTTCTTAGGCAAGAAGTTAGCAATTTGTATTTGAAGAAAATCAGCACTTCTGGGTGAAAATAAAATGTAAATTCAAACCACATCATTTGGACAAATTTATTATAAGAAGGGGAGATAAACAACTGTAGAACACTGTTTCTTTTTGGAGTTTGGTAAGTTAAATAATCGAAATATTTGTCATTTATTATGTCTAAGCAGAAATTGTTTTTAAAATTGTAATCAGGTATCAGTACAAACGACTGGCAGATACTCAGCATACATCACAGTTTCTTATATGGCAAATCAGAAGACTTATGCATCTTTTTTGATTTGTATTTATCTAAAAAGTAAAAGTCCAAGATCTATTGCAGTAGATCCTGGAAAGCAATGAAAAATTAACTAAACGGTTAGGAAATATGCAAGGCTGCAGATGGATACAGGCACCAATCTGCAAGCTTTTAGTCCCTAATGTTTGTTGGAGCCACCCACCTTGCTGATTCATGCTGTAATGCAAAGCTCTGAAAGATTTTGAGGATGGGAGCTCTTAATTACTTTCAGTAATTCAAGTTTTGTTTACCAGGAGTGTAAATGTGCAGGGACTTTCAAAGAACTCATGTTTACTAGCAAATATCTTCTAATTTTCCCAAGAGATGAGAAATTCAAATGCCAAAAATAAGCATTCAGGCACTGAAGTTGTAGGTTTCAGAAGTAACTGTAACCTTGCTGACCTGAAACACTTGTGAAAAAAGCAGCAGTTAAATGTAATATATAAAACGATCAGAAAAACTCTCTGATGAGTGTACAAAAGTGTAGCAGTACTGGAAATGTTTAGTTCCGTTTACTGAGTTTATGAAGACAATAATGTCATGTTCTCATCCAAACTGGGAAACCAATGGAAAACCATTGACAGATCAGGAGCAGGGAGAATTTAAGGCTCAAAAAGAGCTCAGCTTTGTACAATAAAGGTAACTGTAGATCTCTTAACTCTTCATGTAGTTATTTAGACCAATGCCATGACTACAAGGAAGTCACATCATGTTGTCCCTTGCAGATACAGGATACAACAGATAAATATTTGAACATGATCTCCACCCAGGAAAAAACCAGGCAAGCCTTAGAGCAGGCCCTTACAAAGGGTATGTAAAAACCCAAAAAGCAAACAAACAAACAAAAGCCACAAAGAAGATGCTCTTAGGGGAACTCAAAAAAACTGTAGCACCATCAACACACTGCAATAGCAAAGTCAACTGCATTTGCTGTGGCTCTCTCATCTTCTCCATTTCGAGATGTCTGAAGTACGCTGGAAAAACACCATGAAACACCAGATGCCTCAGCCTAAGGGAGTTGTCCTATGCTCTGGTAGCAAGAACTGTCACTTCCACATAACAACTTATTTGACCTTTTAGGATGGAATGGCTCTCCTGCCAGGCCTGCCTATTTTGTCTTCCCTGACTGCAAATGAAAGCCAGGCTAGTTAATCTTGTGGTAGACCTCAAAATTTTAGTTACCCAAATCTCAGAAGAGAAATCCAACCTGTGCATCTCAAAGCAGATGCTCCATACTGCCTCTCCTAAGTTTAATTACAGGAGGAATGATTTCTGACAAAAGTGACTTCTATCTAATAATGACTTAAGTAAACAAGAAACTACATTTTAAGCTTGATTTTGTATCTGTATTCATCTCCTCTAAAAGATGATTATTATTTCATTAGCAATTATTTAAATGTTTGTTTGCAATTAAATATAGTCCCACTAAATCTGGTAACCTTTTAAAACTAGGGAACACATTTTACACAACTAAGATTATATTGCTTGCTAGATGCTAAATGGTTACATTTTATCTGAAAACATCTAAATACATTTTTTGATTATTTAACGCTTCATTAGTTTGACAAGAGCTCTGTTTGGATTCAAAGTACAATAATATGAAAAATGGCATTCAAAATAATTCTTAGAGTGAGCTCTTTTAAATGTATTGGATAGATCCATGAAATACATTTTGTTAACAAAGAGTATAGAACTGATTGTTTCTGATTGCCACTGCCTTCAGCTTTTAGAGAGAGCAGATTTTACCTTCACAGATCTATCCTGTGTATGGAAGAGGGGAAAAAAATGCAGAACTTTTTCAATTCCTAACCCGTTTCCAAGTTTGACCTAGTTGTTTGAATTGAGTTGGTTAAAGTGATATTCAACTGCAAGAAAGAGCTACTACTATCAGACTATAGCACTTCAAAAACTTGCTTCCCACTCTTACTCTATAAAGAGGGAGGGGCCTGTGCTACTCCATTCATCAGTTCAGTGCATTCTCTTTGAGACTCTGGCAACAAAAGTGCTTAAAGTTTTAAGACAGTATAGTGCATACAGCTGTAACAGACGTTATTAATTTTGTATTTTGAGAGAAAATATTTAATTTAAATAACTCTGTTCTAAGATAAATGTTTACCTTTCCTCATTTGTTCTAGGGCAGTACTTTGTGTAGACTCTGGAGCTCATTTTAGTGGTAAGGCAGTACCATACAATGCTTCGCCAAGCCCAGAGGCATGAACAGATGTTCTGTAAGTAGATCTGCAAGTAATAGGCGTGATGTACTCCAGAAACCAGCACTTTGTACATGTACATCCCAGCAGTACTAGGCACTTTATATTCTTGTCCCCTTCCATGTTTTCTCATGACAGAGGCCAATCAAAACCAGACTGCTCTCTGTGCTCTCTCTGAATTGGTGGCAATCCAGTTTTGGCTGCCACTTTTCCATGGAGCCTCTCAGCCCCTCCCCTCACGACCAGGCATTGGTCTGTGATGTGATGGGAGACAGAAGTGTGTGTCTTCTGGCAAGGAAGCCAGAAACATAAGCAATTCCTTGGCAACTTTAATTGTTCTAAGTAAGAAATAGTTAACATTAAAAACATCAGACCGAGTGATACCAGGCTTCAAGTTTCCAAGCATCACACCCTCGTGAGCCTCTGCAGTCTTGAAGCAGCTTCAGCTTTGGAGGTACCACTGGAGACTCGTGTCAAGTCTAAGGCAGATATTCTGTGCACAGAGAGCAGCAGGTACGACTCCAGTTTGAAGATCGGGGTCTTCAGTAACAAAACTGTGAAGATGCCAGACACCTGACTTCCAAGGGCTTTTCTTTCTTATTTAATTATTGGTAATCTCTTCTGAAAACAAACCAGACCAAGAGGCTGATGCCTTCGAGTATGTTTCAACATCACAATATTTTTGATTGAAGAAAAATATGGGGTTTTTTTGAATATGGATTTGATTGAAGAAAAATATGGAAAAAATTACTCATTCTTTCCATAAGGAACACACTTTAAGTGAAAAGAGGACTACACTGCTGATAAATAAGATTACTTATGAAGTTCTTAAGGCAGGCATCTGGACCACTAGTGGGAATAAATGTGTTGACATGGAGAGAGAAAAAGCTTATCAAACTGATTATAAAAATAAGCTTATCTGAGAATTCCTCTAAACATAGATAATAAAGTAAATTCAAGCAATGAATAGTCTCATCTCTTGCTAGTGAAATCCTGTAGCTAGCACAGTAAACACACCCTTTTAATCTTACCCTTTTTATCAAAGTTGTTTCATAATCAAGACAGAAATTCTTAAATGAGGAGCTTAGAAAGAGAAGGATCAGTTTTTAGCATGTTACTCTCTAACCGATAGGACACAAGGACATCACAAAGATGATCTTAAAAATGCTGAAGTTACTCAGATTAGTTCTTTAAATACCAGGAAGAAATTCTTCAGGCCCAGTAAATTGACAACACAACCATTTTCTCTGCTGTTTCCCTTTTTTCTGGGCAAGCTTCTTCAATCTTTGTTACTCATATTAGTTGCACAAGCAATACACTGGCAGTAGATTTCTGATGTTTTGGATTAGCCGTCACCAAAACAAACCAAAAAATTCAACACACAAATTGCAGCTCTGAACCAAACACCATCACCTGTGTAAACAGCCATACTCTTTTAGGTAGTCAGCACTTTTGTTCGTACAAACCTTTCACTACTTAGGCATTTATTCTCTGTCAACTGACAGGTGTATCTACTTTCATCCCTATCTGTTAACACTCATCTTTGGTGGTATCTGAATTTCCATCTTTCATAGGCCTCCCCTCACTGTGTTTAAAGTCGATGAAATTCCTCGTTTAACTGAGTTGGTCTCTTGCTACAGCTTGTCTGCCACATACTTTCAGTTGTGACCTTCACATCGCCAAGAAATTGTCCTATCTCCTCAATTCCTCTCTTACTTCAGATTTGTCTTCTGTGAGATCTTATCAATTTTCTGTGGTCTGCCTTCTTCAAGTCCAGTCGTTTTCATTTTGAGGTTCTCCCTCTCCCCCAACAATTATGACTATTTAATTTCACTTTCTTTCTTATACGAGTTGTCTTAAACCACCCATCCAATACTTTGCTCGCTGCTGGGATCATTCTTGATCCCAGCAATTGGTTCCTAGTGAGTGTAATGTTACCTGTCCTAAATTAGACAGCAGTCAGATACTTTGAATATGACATAAATCTGGACACTACAATTCTGCTATGAACTCTAAAGAGCATCTCTCCAAATGAAATCTGTGTTCTACACTGATGATTACTTCTATTGGACCTGTACTTGCCCTGATACACAAAATGCTGTCTAGACAAGAGTCCCTGCCTCCAAAAGTTACAACTGAAGCACACACGGAAGCATACACAGAGAAGCACATATAGAAGGTGCTGTCAGAAGGTAGGGGTGAAAAATCCAGGGAGAAAATAAGCTTCTCTTGGGGAATAAAAAGATAATATCAATATTTTACTGATGGCTAAATGGTTTTCACCTACAGATATAGACAATGTCTGTGCACTATTTTGGATTCCAATTCAAACAAAACCTACACGCTAGAGCTGCCTTATTTGGAACTTTCTGACACACCCCACTTTAAACAGTCTTCCTGGGCCTGCAGCAGTAGCACAGTCAGAATGTGCACTGCTCACAAGCAGCTGTGCACAGCAATTTCTTCTCATGCTTGCAGAGCCTCGCCTTATTCAGGAGGACTCAAGCTGAAGGTTGCCTGCCCATACAGAAAATGAGTAGCTAGCTACAAATGTGAGGTGAACGCCTAGTGAAGAGACACAGAACTGAGCTGCACAGAAACAGATGAGTACAAAATGTGCTTTCCTCCTCCTTCCGCCCAACAACACTCGTATCCTGAGCTTCTAAATGAATTTCTGTAAAATACACTGATGGCTAGTACTTGTGTTTGCCATGTGCTGAGGAAAAGAAAGGCATTAGCCTCACTAAAAATAACTTGCCTGAAGAGTTCAAGGCCAGCTATGAGAAGATTTGCTCTTTGGCAAGAAGAAACAACTCAACCTTGCTTAAAAAAAGAACTCCATCTGCAGAATACAATGATAAACTACTCAAATTTCACAGACGTACTCTTACTTACTCTTGTAAATAACTAAGAGTGACCACGTGTTTCATGTGGTTTAATGTCCAGTAACATTCCACAGTTCACCAAAAAGCAGGTGGGGAAGCAGGCTCATGTACAAGGGAACAAAACAGATGTCCAGTTAGATAACCATCTCTGATGATAAGCAAATAACTACTGTAGGTTACTTCTAGGAATAAGACTTTCTGTAAGAAGTTCCCAGCTTAAATCCTCGTGTACATTAAGGCAATGGTCATGGCACTGAGACATACAAGTTTTCCCAAGTAATCCGAAGTCTTGATATGAACATGCTAATAATCTAATAATTTTCCCTTTGGATTCCCATCCATGTCTGTTTTAAAGCTGTGGACAAGAAGGAAAAAGGTGAAGATTGTGGTTACATTTAATAAGCAATTAATGCTTATCTTCTAACTTCCAGCTGATGCATTTCTATAAAGTCAGCCGTACCACTTTTCTAGCTGACTTCAGCAACACACTGCAGACCCCATCCTGAAAATGTCCACAGGTTTTAATTCTCATGACTAAGCAACCCTACAGATATAAAAAGAACTTGGACATGGGTCTACTCAACAGGTAATGTTAAATTAATTTAATTTCTTCTGGAACAAGATTTACCTTGCTAGGAACATGTAAAAACGTGAAATTTAAATATTCAAAAATGCTGCTGCATCAAAGAATGCTTAGCAAAAAGTACAAATAGAAAAAAGAAAGTGATATTTCAAGTTGGAAGAAATATTTGAGTGTGGGACAAGAAGGCACAGTAAAGGGAATAATTCTTGTTCACAGACAAAATTAGCCAATGAAAACATTTTCTAAGCTAAGTAGCTTTGTTTTTAGTTTTCAAACTATTTATACAAAGTATAAAAAAGCAGTTTTAATATGGTCAACCTCAGACTGCATGGCCAAAACATGCCTCAAATAGCACAGATATTATTCATTTTGTAATTAAGAGGAAGGGATGGTAAGTTAGCTCATTGGTAGTTTATTTCAAAACCTTTTGAAGATTAATATTCATAGGTGTAAAGTAGTCTAAGCTCTAGAGTCAGGAAAGACTCATGCATCCCTTTTTGAATTACAGATAAAGATGAAGATTTGCCTCAATGGACAAATGCATCTGTATTATCACTGAAAAATCCATTAGAAACTAATTAGAAACAAATTCACCCATAGCTTGGTCTGCACACCTATATATTCTAAAAGAAATTAATTCCCTTCTTTCCTGTCCTACAGTTTGTTTCTTTAATGACCTCGACTTATCTTCCACTAATTAGGAGAGCAGTTGTCAGGTTTTCACTTTCAGAGTATGGATAATATTGTTACTTGTATGTAAGATCCAGTTCTGCAGTACACTGGAAATGCTCCTCCAGAGAAGGTATTTTGACATAAATTCTATGAACAAGAAACATTTGTTTCCGTAATGTAAACTGTGTTTTCTCTTAAAACTATTCAGGTTTGACAATTAGGTTCCATGCAACTTTGGTCACAGAAATGCGCAAGGTCTTGAAGCCTCTTTGATATTTACTCTACTTTGAAACAGAAAGCTTTTAAAAAGGACCATAAACTGGAGACTTGTGGGAGCAAGCTGTCCAAAGAACTGCCTGGAGAACATTGTTCATGCAGGGTAACCCCGACCAGTTCTTCACATGTTCCGCTTGAAGCTTCTACAACTTTTACACCTCTTCACATGTACCAATCAGTGTCCCTTCAGCAAGGAAAGTGCAAAGCAAACAGAAATAATACCATTTCTTATGCATGACAATCTTTTAATATCTACAAAAGACTTGAAGAAATAAAACCCTATGGGTAAGCTCTGAAATTCTGAAATCCATAGAAAGGCACCTGTCTTTCTTTTTTTTTTTTTTTTTTTTTTTTTTTTTTTTTTTTTTTAACATTTGGCCTTTGTGCTTTCACATCGCAGATTAAAAATGTGAATACAGGTGAAACATGATTGAAATCAAAATTAATTAAATAAGAGTTTAAATGCTAGATCACAAACTTTAAAAACAATACTATAAAAAGTGGTTTGTTTCAATTGTGTATTATGTGAAAGAAACAAATTCACATTTACTTAATGACAAATTTTACTGCATTTCTAAATGAGTAACTATCTTCAAAAATACACTTCTCATGGTTTTTATCCGACAAGTTTATAATTAAAAGATTAGAACAATATGTTTGGGTTGAAAAGACATTACAAAACAAAACACTTAAAATTATTGAACAAAATATTACAGCCAAGTATTTTAGATATTTGAACTTGCCTTTCTTGGGTCATGATTCAAAGACTGTGATACTTGCCAAGAAGGTCAAAAAAGGCTAACAACCCTCAAATATGTTTGTTTTCTTTTTAAAGCAAGGCTGCAACTGCAAAAATGGATAGAGTTAAGTAGAACAAACATCTTGAAACAAATTTATTATGAAGTGAGGTATGGTAGTGTTGAAGTGCTACAGTGGATTTCTGCATATTCAAACTTATTTCAGGTCAACTACTCTGAAGTTTGAGATCAGCAGACTGTGACTGCTTGCTCCAATCTTTTGTTGTATGACCCTTTGCAGATGTCCAATGGCCACAAAGAAGATACATTCAATTAAGCAAAAACTAACATGATCAGATATGAATGAGCATATCTGGCAATTTAGAAGGCAAACTGTAAGTAAAAATGCAAGCATACAACTTATTCATAATAAATACATTTTCAAGCATTTGACATTATCAATATTTTTAAAAGAATTTAAATAATAAATGCAACTATTTTATACATAACTGTACCATTTATTATACACACAAGTATATCAGTTCCCTTTGTTTACAAAGGCTGGTTACAGATATATGGAATGTTACAGTACCATCTTGCATAAAATTTTAGTACAATTCGTACTTCAAAAAAGGGTGCAAAACACCAGCCTAATAAATCTGACTGAATTGAAATATTTTTAATTACATCATTAACACATACACAACAAGCTGTACATAAGCCCACTTTTCAATCACCACTTCAAGATACTGTAGCAAGTACATTAGATTATAAATGATTCCAACTAGTCAGTTAAATTTATTAAAGGTTTGCACTGCTACTCACTCTGGAACCTTTGAGATAAAGCCTGTATTCACGACTTACTGAGCTCTTGTTAGTACAGTTAAGAGGCAGTCAGCACTGGTTGCCAAAGTTCTAGTCACAAGAGATTTCCTCAGAGAAACTTCACCCGGGAGCAAACATGTTTGGATATTCCCTTCAAGAATCAAAAAGAAGTTTTATGGGGTCAAGACTCTCCATTCTGTACCTTGGATGCTGGTGGATGCATGAAGTCCTTAAAGGGAACCAGTGCCTCCTTCAAAGCAGAGCACACCTCTGAGGATGAGCAGGTGATACATTCTACTAAAGTCGGGTACAAGGCAATAACTTGTGCCCATGTGCTAGAATCAACTGCAGGGAAGAAAAGAACACACTGAATCACTTACTACTGTCCAAATACTGACAATCGATTTTTTTCAATACCCCTAAGTAAGGGCACATTCACAGCGTGCCTAAACATAGGTACTTAGTGCTATACAGACACTGTGGCATCCCCGAAGGGCACTCAGATATGAGCCAGGATTTCTGCAGGAGAGCCATTTGTTTTTTCAACTGCAACTGCTGGCCAGATGGGAAAATATCCTTAAAGTGGTGCTACACACCTGTGTATCTACATATGAGTCATTCACTCTGTTTTTGGGATGAAGAACTGACAAATTTAAGATAATACTTCTATTCAATCTGTAATACACGTGCGTTTTCTGCCTGCTTTTCTCAGCTATTGACAGAAAATTGAACTGGATGCACATTTCACTTCTGGAAAATTGTCGGCAATGAGACTTTCTATTGATTTCAGAACATTTCAGATTACAAAGAGCTATAGAATGCAAAGGTAGAAACATTGGACAAGGACAAAAAATATCCATGGTAAAGTTTTGCTAGTCCAACAAGTAAAATTAAACATTGTAGCATGAATCTTATTATAATGTCACTTTCTTGCTTATTTGTTTTAGCTCTGCTTTCAAAAAAGAACAACCCCCTGGCTTCAGACAACATTAATAATTATCTTAAATAAATAAAATTATTAAAAGATAGAAGAAGTGAGAGTGAAATGATTCTGTAATTTGTCCAGTGGTTCTCTTTCTCGGAAAGTGTGTGGAAGGTTTGGCAAGCACTGCTGCATGTGGACCAGTGGAGGTATGCCTCTCATTGCAGGAAGAGGGATGTGGGGAACAGTCCAGCTGAGCTGGGGTCTTCCTCTACCCCTCTAAGAGGAAGACCCACCAAAGTAGCACTTCAGTTACCTTCGGGGTTAGTCAAAAGGCTTTATGCATCCTGGCATAAAGCTCGCACCCTTTTGTCATGAACCTTGGAAACCACATCATCATAACTGGCTGCTCAGTGATGATGCAAATGAGGCACTGCCTCTTTCCAGAAACCCACCTGCCTGTGTTTTTCTGGAAAGGCTGCTTCGTTCGTTTGTTTCAGGATTGAAAAGAGTGTTTTTTCCTGTTCCTCCTAATATCAAAAGCAGGGAGGTGGAAGGAAATGTATACACAATTCTGTCAGAATTTCAGAGCCCAATACAGTGGACTTAACCAAGACTCGTGATTAAGTTTCCTTCCAAGAATTCTCCATGCATACAGAAGGTGCAGCTTACAGGAGGAACAGGATACGGGATTATAAATGAAGTTGAGGTCTTTCATTTAATTCAGCCCTTTAAATACACCTCAGCCCTTTAAATACATCTCGTTTACTCAGGCATCAAGGAGCTAAGCTCAATCCAGGGGACAGGAAATAATAGAGCAGGAAGAGAGGGAAAGCAAGACCACAAGTGTAAGTATCTACCAGCCTGTCTGTGCATTTAACTTGTGCACCCCTTTAACTGCAGAGTGCACCTATGTGAACATGAGCCATAGCAACCTAAAAAGGTATCATGAGAAGGAAAAAAGGGTCTAGCCAGGCTTCATATATTTAAGAATTCTATTAAGATTTTATGGAACGGAGTTTTTTTCTTTGTTTTCAGAAGACACCAAGCTTTATCTAATAAAGGACACCATAAATTGAAGTCTTCTCTTTTATTAAACATATACTTTTAGGCATGCTGGAAAAACTTTATGGGGTTTCTTGCTGTCTACCTGCCACCTACATATATAATGAATTACAGAATATTGACTATTACAGATTACACTTTCAGATTTCTGGGAAGACTACTAAAGGAAATAATAAATACATCTTTGGGGCAGATATAATGTTACCTTGTTTAGAACCACGTTATTTAACAACTATTAACTTACCATTTTCAGGTTGAGTCTTTTTAAGTGAATCTATGAGAGTACTGACAGCTTTTAAAACAAATATGATTTCTGTTACTTGCTGCCTACAAATGAAAAAATGCCAACAGTCAACTATTCTTTTTTGTTTCAAGAATGTAAGTTTTATAGAAAAACTTTCCCACCATCATTGCTGTTATCTCAGCTAGGACAGCTTTAACTGTGATACTCGCAACAGTAACACCATACAAATCTCAATCTGAAAACCCTCATATCAAAGTACGTGATAAGGCTAACATAAAGATAATCAATTTCCACATTCGTGATCCAAACCTTCAAAAGTTAAGCGAATTTCAAGTAAGTTCCCACTTTAAAGAATTTCTTAGTATTTCAGTCAATTTTTCCATTTCAAGAAAAATTACTTGAGTAATGATTCACAATATTGCTGTTTGGATGTTTTATCTTATTTTTGAGGAGATTCCACCCACCTCTCAATTTAGAAACTACACATAGCTCTACTGGGAATAAAAGGAAATCAGATTTCAGAAATATTATGCTAGACATAGCAGAAACATTGTTTCAGTAACTAAAAATGTTGTAACAGCACAGAATATGATCACTGTTACTTAAAAGTTTTTTTAAAAAAATTGGGTAGCAGCATTTTCTTTGAAATATCTTCCCCATTTCCCTGCCATTTAAATTTCATTCTCTCCCAGCCCTCTCATTTTTTTTCATGACTAAGTGATATTTTGAATGCAAATTTCTTCTCATAAGGTCCTGGTAATACCTTTATTTTCTAAAGACAACGCACATACCGTGGAAGAGGACATTTGCCACTCAATCTCTCATCTTCTATGTAGCGATGCAATACATCCTGTGACCTTTTCAAGAGCACAGAAAGTGCCATTCTAGAGATGTAGCCTTCTTGAGGAGTTGTGACTTTATTACTGAATGAAAACTGGAGCAGTGTTTCAAAACACACCTTAGAAAACTCCTCTCTCATTCGAATATCTATTTCAGCTTCTGTCAAAGTAAAATGATGCATTTAATTGTGCAGTGTGCATGATGCTGCATTTCAATCAGTTTATTATAAGTTGAGAAAAGGTTATCACTCCTCTAATATTAAAAAATATTAACAGTGATAAGAATAAATATTATGAATACATTCTAAGAAAAAATGACTGCGCAAAAATCACAATAGTTCCAAAAATAAGAGATGAATTATGCCACATTCTCAGTAACATGTCATGTACCTGACACTGCTTTAATTATAAAATACATGAAATCATCTAAAAACAGCAAACCCTGTGCTACATCGTAAGTATTCATATTTGGTACAGTACAATTCAAGTATTTTTCTGTGTAATGCTTTATGTCCATTTTTTTCATCTTTCCAAAAACCCCTATAAATGTTTTTCCTTAAAGGCAGAGAAGGTATCTGGTTAGGTACACCAAATAGTTACGCTACGGTCATTTAGTTTTTAAGAACAGGATATTATGTCTGTCTTACAATTGTCTGAAATGATTGTTAGAACTGGCACAAAGGAAAATAAACTAGGTAGAAACTAACACAAGTACAATATTATATATGATAGTGTCCAAGCAGTAACGAAGTAATTTTTTTAAAAATTGCAAGGAAAGCTTGGCAACTTCCACAAAATATAGTTTATAAAAAATGTTGGATATCAAATGGTCTACACTGAATTTGTGCCAGGGAACTTCAAGTCTTTATCAAAATAAGTACTCTCAACAATTAAATTATTTTCTAGTAGATTTAAACACTGTATTTTTTGTCATTCAGGTACCATACCTGTAAAGGAGGATGACTGAGAATGTATTGAGCCTTTATTGAGCATAGTCATTATTTGACCAACAAATTCCTTAGGAATAAAATTAGCATATGGCAGTATCTCTGTGCTGATAAGCTGCACCACCTAAAATAAATTACATATATTTATATTGGTTTTCTAAATACTAAAATTGTAAATCTAGTATGAAGAAACATTTAACAAGAGAGAAAGGCCTAATTAGACTTCACAAAGTCTTCTATTGCTAGCATTTAAAATTTGCAGATATGTCCAAAAATGTGGTCTTGTATGAGACAATTAACTTGAAATAATAAACCTTTCCCCCCGCCACTTTTGCCAGAGTTTCTGATCAGATTTCAAATGACATTTGAAGTATATTCTTCAAATCAAATTTATGGTTTTGAAAAGAGAAGATCTAACATTAGGAATCTCTCTCTCCCTTAACCGCAATTCAATACCCTCACTGTGACATTAACACACATACCACATCCCTAACAATGTGACATCTGCAAAGCAGAATAAGTGTGTTAATTATCTAAACAAGCTTAAGGCAATACACATTAACAGAAATGCTCTCCGTCCTTGTCTTGATGCTCCCATTCAGGAACAAAGTGGGTTTACAGCTCCATAAATAAATCCATTAGATGTGAGAATTCTGCTCACTGCAGGCAGAACTGCTCCCACTTTTCATTCAGATGTCTTTGTGTTCTCGCCACTCCTCTGGAAAGATGATGAGATGAAACCACAGACACTGCCCTGTCTTCTTTGCAACCCTTTTTGTTTCGTACTCCTAATTCCTGTTCTGCAACTTTTCTTTGTCCTGGAGTGAAAGTGGACAAGTCCCTCCTCCCTTCAAGTATCATCTTCTCTTAATTTTCTTCAGCCTTACGAAACCAAACATTATCTCTTTACAATTACAGCGATCTTTGTGCTGCACAAACAACACATAATTTCTTCACTTATGCTGAAGCTTCTCAGTATTGAGAACACATTTTAAGGGCAACAATGTCTAAGAAAAAATGAATTTTTGCTGATCGCCCCCTCAATGCAGAAAGCACTCATTTTAGGTTTAATTGTCAGCTTTCTCTGTGGTCTACAATTACCTGTGTAAATGCTCAGCAATAACATAGTAAGTAAGGATCACATAATGAGTTAGAGGCAGAAACATATTCTGGTTTAGCCACTCTACACTGTTTTGAAGTTGAAAGGACAAGAAGTAGTTTTTGGCACCCCACTTCCTACTTTTTGCATCACCCTGAAGCAGCTGAATTCTGGGCCTACGAATTTCCTGTCTTGTTTTCAAAAATGAAAACATATCACAGAAAAAGTGATGAAAGGGTAAATTTTCAAAAAATTATTTCAGAACCGAATGCAACTTGTCAATGTCACGAACTCGTTACTTTCAACGGTATATTTGTTAAAAGCTCCTTACCTCAACATCGATGCTCTCATTCTTCTGAAATTCTTGAATTGAGAGATTATCAGGAGGTGTACTGAAAATAAACATACTACGTTATACTTTAAATTCACAACATGTGTAAGGAGATAAGTATGGGAAAACACATTACATTTACAGTTATTACATGCATCAAGCTGGTACTATTATATGGTAATGAATAATGATCACAAGGCCAGGTTGGATCGGGGCTTTGACCAACCTATGCAAGAAAAATACTTTTGAGTTTCAGCAGTTCATCTGTAAAACTTTTTTTTAATTTTACATTTTCCTCTACGTTAATGAAACATTTTTCATTAATGGGACATTACCATGTCCTATTCCCCTGCTAACTGAAATTATGTATTTGTTCTCATTCTTAATAAATTTTATTAAAAGAAAAACCCATTTTATAAACAATAGTTTTGAAGAAATTTAGAACTTTCTGGAGTTCTTCCATTTTATATATATA
>VZTA01022532.1:68447-105308 GCA_013398855.1 Mohoua ochrocephala | reverse complement strand
AAGGCAGCTGCCCAATATAGGACTGTGGACCTGTGCCAATCTTGTCCTCATAAGGGTACTCATCTGGGCCTGTCTTCTCCATCCCAATGCCAATTTTAATGAAAGTTTAAGAACCCTGAAAGTTTTGAAATCTCATTCAAATCTGGTTAGTTTAGCTGAGAGATGTTTTGTTTTATTTTGCATGATTTTTTCTTCCAGTGCTCCTATATGTTGCTGACCAAGACAAATACGGTTTTTCTGAGAGAGGCTTTTTTTCCCCCATCTTCCGAGTGCTTAGCACAACACACTGGAAGATCAGTCTTCACAACTACAGCTAATTTTCAGTTTTGACAATTATGAATGTATTATGTATCTACCAATGTTTCTGCTTGAAAAATAAATATATCTCTGCTCCTCAAAGAGACTTTATGTAGATAAAGCCTAGATCATTTTATATTTGAAATGGACAAGTGTTACATGCATGACTAGGAAAAACACAAAGAATAAAATATGAAATATTGTATTTATTATTGGGTTGTGTATTAAGCAGTCAGGAAGTGAGGAATTTTATGTTGAAAACATAGAATAAAATAAAATATTAAGCTGTTGTTCAGTCAGTACCTTTTCTAACACACACAGCTGTGTGCATTACTATGCAAAACCTTTAAATAGTAATGTAAGCTATTATACATAGAACTGCAGGTCATGTTGAAATACAGGGGAAGATTTCAGTCTGACACTTCCTAATTTATGACTCATTTGCTGAGCTGAGGTTTACTTAAAGAGGTGTTAAGACCTTTCTGCCCAGTCATCTATATCTGACCTACCTTATATACTACAGATTATGGTACATATTTGTTTATGTAGCAAATTATTCCCAAGTAAAGAGATTTTTCTAAGGTGTCTATATGGGTACATCTATCTCGGAGCAAAATGCTTTGCTGTTCTGGCACAACGTATCCAAAACATACTGGAGGGTCAAGAGCCAGGAAAGATAAGAGTGTGATGCAGCAACTTTCCTCAGTACAGAGCTCCCAGCCCCTGCCCACTGAACAGCGAGGGCTTCAGAGCCAAGAGCAAAGACCTAACAACCACCCGGAGCCCTGCTGTGCACAGCACTCTGTTCAGAAGCATCTTTTGGGAAAGTATTGATTTAATTCCCTCATGTGAGCATAGACTTCTGCTCTAATAAATTATATATATACATACACACACATTTGTTGAATTTTATTGTATATAATGGCTTGACATGCTTCTATGAAAGCCTCTGGGAAAGAAGAACAATATGAAATAATAAACAGACCAGCTTCTTACTAGAAGACAATTTTGTGCAAATTAAGTTATATGAAATGTATTAATTTTAAATGTCATTTTGATTTATGACAAAAATCAAGATTATTGAGTCTCCTCAGCTGTAGCTTGCTTTAAAAAAATTTTTAAAAAGCTGAAACCTCTGTCTTGGAAGTTATTAATGCTCTATGACAGTAACATTTTCCTTTTTCATTTACCTGGGCTCTCTGGGCCATATGTGAAATTTCTTGTACAAAGCTCCAGAGACCATTTCTGCTGTGCTTTGTACATTTTAAACAACAGTGAGTATCCCCTCTCATTTAGCCCCATGGCTGGCTTGAAATTCTGTTCCTATCCGAAAGATAGAGGTGAGACCATGCAGAGGAGGTTCACTATTTTAAATACAGTTATTCACAGAGCTTTAATTTAAGGGTTCAAATTACAGTGACCTCTTGTCTAATCAATGCCAACTCAGTTTCACTGCCAGAAGCAGTATTAGGCTATCTACACATACGATTTCTAGGACCACGGTGACTAGAAGGGTTACGAGTTAGACTAGAAAAATGCTTGAAATATTAGTTAAAAATTTAGAACATCAGTGAAATAGTTTCATCTTTCTACCCAATGCTCAGCCAGGTAGAAACTTGGAGGATATGCATGCAAAAAAAGGACAATGTGCACTGGCATATTTTAATGAACAAAGCTAAAGGAGAAAAACGAATCAAATCTGTTACGCAGTGTTGCTGGGAGGACTGACTGCATCAAGGCTTTTGCGAGCCTTACAGAGATGCAGATGTTTCATATTTAGAACCATCCCAGCAGTGCTAAGTCAGGCTTGGAGAATAAAGGTTTGAAGAGAAGGTACAAAAGGAAGTAATTTACCTAGCTTTGTATAAAGCCTGGACAGACAATAGCACAGGACATCTAGAACATTTAATAGTGGAAAGTGTGGAGTACGAAAACATATCAAGAATGAAGGAAGAAAAGTAAGGGGTTTTTGTGAGATAAAATCCCAGTTTACTTGAAACAAAGAGCTTAGAAAAACTTACAGAACGCCAGCATAAGAAAGTAAATTTTCAGTTCTAACCATATTCAGGTCTAACTGTACATATCTAACTATTCCTGTCACAAGGGATGACATGTCAGAGAATGCTAAAAATCCAGACAACACAGCAATGGGGTTACTCTGTCTCACTGTCAAGCCTCTTGGGGAGTCAACTGAACTGCATTTCCCAAATTCTTTGTGCTTTTCAATCCATGCTGGCCTTAGTCAGATTTGTACACTCCTGCACCTAACTTAATAACCTCCCTGTCCTACATGACACATTTGCAAGCTGGAAAGCCACCAGAGACACCCTGGCTCACAGCTGCAGTAAAGCCACTTGGTCAGGCTCAGCAGGGTTACTAAAACCAATTCAAGTTTACAAGTCACGAATCTAAGAGCACTCTCCTCAGCTGTGGCTTGGTTAATTGATTTTGGTGATACGGACAAAAGTCCAAGGAGTACCAAAATTTTAAAAAACACAACTCATTGATAATATAAATAAATCAGGAAACATACCAAAAACCAGTTCTATACCACCTGGCTGGCCTTAAGGATCGACATGGATAGTTGGAAAGTACATTCTCATCGCCTTCCCCTGCAACCTGAAGGTTGACATGAACTTCAACTCAGCAATAAATTTTGGCTGTTACTTTCAAAACAGTGAATAGATTCTCTCAAATTACCTTGGAATAAGGCACTACTATGACTATCAGATGTTTTCTATTAGAATTACAAAAAAAAAAAATTGAAAGAACACACTAAATTTGAAAATTCTGAATTCAATTTCCTTACAAGTGGAACAACTACAAATTCAAGAGACTGAGTAAACTGCAGTTATAAACCACTAGAAGACACAATTTAGCAAATTTCAAACCAAAAGGGGCAGGTTGCCCTACTTGCCAAAGGCATTTTCATAGCATCTTGCACAGAGTGCAGAAAGATTTAAGCAAAGGAAATCAGAAGAGAATTACCTCAATGTGAGGAACTTCCACAGCTATCTCTAGAGCCCTCCTTGCATCACAGCGAGAGAGACACGCTTCAGTAGCAATATGGGGAGGAGGAGGAGAATGAAGAGGATGAAGAGAAGGAGAAACGACTGCTATTACTAATTGTCCTGACTACTGGCATGAGGAACACGTGCTCCCTTTTCAGCTTTAATTTTCTTAGGCTCAGGCTGATAGAGAGAACAGAAAGGCTATCTATCCTAAAGCTACCAAGGGACAGGGCTCTAACTAGTGTAGGAGAACCATACACTTGGAAGGCAAACTGCTATTTAGAAAAGGATGAACATAAGGGAGGTAGAAAAAAGCAACCCCAAACCAGACTTTCTGTAGCCACACAACATACAACTACGTAAGCAAAATCCGTCTACTCACAACAAGCCTGGAAAGTGTAATGATAATGGCCATTAATTATAGAAACAGGTCAAATTTTCTTGTTGTAGCCATGTGGAGCTATAAAATACCAGCCTATCTTTAGTGGTTTTAATTATTTTAAACCGTAAGGTTTCTAAGTGAAAGAAAAGTTTTCTACACTTTTCTAAGGACACCTTTAATTATGATGAAAAAATTTTCTCTAAAACGCATTTTGTATGTAAAATTATGGTATACACTCTGGTTGCTAAAGAGGCAAGACCAGACTTAAGACAGACATCATCAAGCATCATAAATATTCACACGAGTACTATTTTTCTTCTACCTCCAGAGAATATTTGCCCATGTGTGACAAATGGCAAAAGGTATTAGAATTAACATAAAGAGTAATAGTTTTTAGCAAGCAACACATTAAGATGAAATTTCTATGGTTGAAATAATATTCAAGTAAAGTATAAATCACTCACTGTAAATTAAAAAAAAACAGACAACATATTTGGTCAAAAAGGTCATGAAGATGATAGGGGATTATCCTGAATTACACCGAAGAACTGTGATAATTTTACTTCCCTCGATTTATGAACAATTAATACCAAAAAACTGTAGCAGTACCAGTCTTGGTCAGCTAAGAACATGCAAAACAGAAATGTTTCATTTGCTTTGCAAATATTTAGGAATAATTAAATTACAGCAAATAGTAATATGTATTCCCAAAGCAACTTTTACGTGAACATACATTCTTCTACAATAACCTGAAAAACCTCCATTATAGTTCTGTAAACTCAGCAATGATATAGATTATAGGGTGTTAACTGATGTGGAGTGCCTGTCTCAGAATGGAAGCAGGAATACTAACTGCAGCTGAACACAAAACCAAGCAAGATACTGCAAAGATTATTTTACATTAAAGAAACAGTGAAGCATAAAATAAAAACTGGAATGACTGAAGTGTCTTTTAAGCCATCAAGATGACCTTTTCTATTTTAAGGTCCTCCTATTTAATAGAATTTTCTTTCAAGTAAATGCAAAAACAATAGGAAGGTTTTTCACCTGATTGCCATGTAATCCTATTGATGATATTCCACACTCATTCATTATTACACACATTTTCACTAATGGATGTGTCTCTAAAACAAATTTTCATTGGTATTTATTTTTTGTTTGTTTTGGGCAAGCTGCTATTTATCCATCATTAGTAAATACAGCTGTGTTTGGTTGCTGACTTTTGTGTGTTTCAAAACTAAACACACAACATATTAGCATAAGGCACTGAAGAATCTTACTGTTCTCTGTTAAAAAGAAAGATTCATTTGTTACTGAAATCAGCATATACACTGAAAATCAGGGAATTAAATTTTTCATGTTCCACCGTGTTCTTTATTCTAAAACACTATTAGATATACTTAAACTACTCCTGAAAGATGCTTGCCCACAGATGTTTACAGAAGATGGAAATTCCATACCACTCCTAAGCAATGATCTAAAATACCTAACCTTCCTTAGAGTAAAAGGTTTCCTTAGTGTCTAACCTAGATAATCTTTGCTGTACCGAAGTAGATTTTTACCCATTGCCAAGGGACAAAAAAATTCTTCTCCGAAGCAAGCTTTTACTATATTCTGAAAATTGTCGAGGTTTTGCTAATGATATATTCTTTTGGTTGAACAAATTAATAGATCCAAGGCCAGGCTGGATGGGGCTCTGAGCAACCTGGTCTAGTGGAGGGTGTCCTGCCCAGGGCAGGGGGTTTGGAACTAGCCGATCTTTAACATCCCTTCCAACTCAAACCATTCTATGATTCTACGATTAAATTGTCTGTCTCTGATCATTACTATTTTTCACTTCTGGACTTTCTCAACCTGCCCATTGTAAATTGACACTGTGTTCCATTCTTGAGAGGGATCTGTCCATATTTATAGTCATAAATATGACTATTTAGCTACCTTTTTCATAAAGTATCATAAATAAAGTGTGGTTAATTATTAAGGTGCAGTCAATTCATCTTAGGTAGAAACAAATGCAACATAACTATGGGCTTCTAAGTGAACAGCAGTGTATGAAATAATTCTCAAAAATTCATAGTAAGTGGAGTATTTCAAGATGGAACTCAGGAGAAATACATATAGTTAATACTGTTCACCTTAATTAGAAAAAATACTGTTGTGATTCTGTTCAAAGTGAAGAAAGGAACAAATTGAGTACATATCAGCAACTCTTTATCAAATCTACAGTAAATGTCCTTGGGAGTCCATACAGAACTCCCTGTCCTGTTCAGAAAGACTATGCCTTATACTGAGGGTTCAACTGAGCTCTTTCTTGCTCTTACACTTCACCTTTTGACTGAAGCTTTTTCTACTACTTTCTAAAAGTATAGCTTTTTGAAGTAGACAGATTGGTTACCTTTTCCCCATCATTCATTAAAATAATTTTCAAATATCAAACAGCTCTACTGACACATATAGTGAACAAATTACTTATAAGAATTTTCCTTTAAAAAATAAAAAAAGGGAAATGGTGTTCACCTTTTTGTGAATAAAAAGTCTTCAAAAGTATTCGCTAGCTCTGGCCACATACTGTCAAATTTTCCAGAAGATGCGTGCTGCCTTGCAACAGGTAGGCCAATGGAGAGAACTTTGAGAAGAGAGGACACAGCTAGCTTCCATGTGCTTTCCGAAGGACAGGAGTACTTCAGACTGAGAGGTATTCTTAGAGTCTGCAAAATAAAAGTCAAAACAAAATTTATAGTTGTGCAGACAAATCTAAGATTACAGCAAGTTTCTGCACAAGATCTTGGAAGACACTCTCAAAGATGGTAGTACACATCCCTACCTTTTCTGCTAGTATATGAGATGGCCTTCGACAAAGGTAATTCTGAGGATGATTTAGCATATACTAGCTGGCTAAAGCACAGGTCTCTAAGTAAGAGTACAAGGTTAGACATCAGAATTGATCCATTATCAATTCCACTATGGAATCACAAACTAATTTCCTTTTTCCGTATTGCCATCCACCATTTCTGCTAAGTCTGACAAATGGGCTTTCCTAACATTTAAGAGACTGCAGGCAGTCTGTCATCAGTGTATTCGGGAGAATTCAGTCCCATTCCTATAAAGCCATCCCAAGTGCTTCCACAGTAAAGAAAAAAAGCCTCATTGAATTGAGACTTTTCCTAGCAAAGTTGAACTATATACATAAACACTGGAAGAAATCTGGTCATTATTGACTGTTAAACCACATGAAATTTAAAAGTAAGAACAGTTAGTGAAATTCTGAGATAAAGGCTGCAATACAAATCAAATGTAAAGCAGATGAAAATGCAGCAAATTTTAAGTCTTCTAGATAGAAAGTCGTCTTCGTTATCTATAAAATAAAGTCATTAATAAATTTGAAAACATTAGGCATATGAACTATTTATACTTATATGCATTCCTTTTAGTATTGTTAGTCCAACTGACTTGGAACCTCATAGTAAGTTATCTTGGAAAACAAATTATTTACTTGACATTTCAAATACATAGTGACTAAATTCAGGTACTATATGTATGCCCCCCATGCTTTTAGTGTAGTCTCTGACTTGAGGAAAGCAAAGGGAGGAAAGACTCACTCTGACTCTCATGAAGGAGTCAAATATAATTAACTCTATGGCAAAAAATTATGACAGCTAGAATCTAACCCTAGAGATAAACAAACTATTTTTTTCTGCTGCTATTGGTCATATGTGTCAAATCTAATTCCAAAATCAACATGGGCATTAGGGACATGAAAAATAAATTTAAAAGCATTTTCATGTATTGCAATAGATCGTATTGTTATCAACTGCAAATGTTACAGAAAAAGGGGTATTTCTATCAGTCTCACCAATGCCATTAAAACAGAAGTGGAAAACAACTGCATTAACTTTGAAATACAAATATTTAATTCATAACAGATTTCAAATAATATCACCTGTTTTAAACACATTCAGAGTTCTAAATTTCTATACAGAAAAATCCTGATGTCAGCCAAGTCATTGCAAACAAGCTAGGTAAGATACATTTTTATTCTCCAGACATTTACTATTACTTCAATTATTTACTAAAATTTTTTTCTGAAATGGAATGGTCAAAAAAAGTGAAGCATTTGACAATTTCACCCTAAAGGTATATTTGCTCACCTTTAACATTTCATAGCTGCATTGACACATGAAGTCATTAAAAGCAAATCAAAAGTAATAGAGCACATGCCCCCGAAGTATATATGCCGGTGTACAGAAACTGGTCTTTGCCCTTTAATGCCATATTTACTAAGAGGCCTACTTACCACACCCAGGTGCTAACACTTTCAAAGATGAAAATTTTGTGGCCTAACACATTTGCTGATTTTTTATCTTAACATTGAAATACTGATGCTGACATTACCCAGCTAAGAACAATACATATAGTCTAATCAACAGCCTTCCAGCTTCAAAAGAAATTATTCCCTGCTGCTCATCTTCATAAAATATCAATCTGTTTACTACAGCTTTAAGCTTCCCAGAAAGCGTTTGTCAATACTAGCCGAAAATAAAACTCACGATTTTCAATATAAGCTCATTAAATTCAGAGCACATGCAGGTCAAACTTTTACCTTAATAATGTTCTGAAGAACCTTCTCTGTTACCACAGCTTTATGGCAAGCTGTCTTTTGGTATAAATCCACCACAACCTCCAATGATCTCTCCGCAAATGGTACGTAATTCAATGCCACCCATTCCGCCTAGGAAAAGAAATTAGTAAATTACTAAATTATACATGAAAACATATTAACTAAGGAACAGAAAGTGTATGTTTTGCATTGAACTCTCAGTTTAATGCATGCAAGTTTGCTAAGAATATGGTCCAAGCAACAAAACTGCAAATACAATGTAGTCTGGCTATGAAAATGTACTCTACATTGAAGTAAAGTACATTTAAGTAGGAGAAATGTTGCAGTCTAAGCAAGACAACTACATTAGGACAATCTTTAAGGAAATTTAACTCACCGGTGCAAATAGTTGTATCTAGTGTGATTCCATTGTGTTGCAGGACAAACAGAATAAGAAGAATTAATACATACATAATAGTTACCTCTTCGATTACACTGAATCAGATGCTCATGCTTAGTGAACAGCAGTGTACACAGATAAAAAGAATTACTGAACACGTTCCATTTCTTTACAGCACGTGCAATTCAAAAATCTGAAGCTTGAGGTAATTTTCTCCATTCAAAATTATCATGTCTTTGTGTTAAATTTAGTATCTCTTGTAGGACAAATTATTTTAAATTAATTCATGTACAAATTCAGGCACATTTGTCTGGTGTCCAAGCCAGACCTTTCCTACATGAAGGAATACAAAGTATAAAAGCAAAGAAGAATGCAAAGGAAGTAAAAGAAGATAACAAAAGCATGTAAAAAAAACTTACTACACAACATGCGCAGTTAAGTTTTTACAGATTGAACAAATGTATCTTGCTGAACAACCTATATCTGAAGCTGAATTGGATTAACCAGCCAAGTGAAACAAGTGAGATTTCTAATTAATTACCTGATTATACTTTGCATTTGCAATGTGCTTTGTTTCCAGCTGTCCATACTGTGGAGGCTTGCAGGAAAATTCTACAAAGGCCAGCAGTTGGTCGAAGATTGCAGGATACATTATCTGCATACCTTCTGAGCCCACGCATATAGCCTTTATCAAAAGAAAATACAGAAGTTTAATATATATTTCTTGAGCTTTTGCTTTCAATACCTGCATCAGTACAAGGAACTCCTACAGAAAAATCCCCATATAAGACTATGCAAGAGTCGTGCTGTATGAAAGACAGTGTACAGTTCCAATAGTTTAAGGAAATTAAATTATTTACTTCAATAAAGTAACAAAAAGTGGCAAGATATCTGGGCATATATAGTTCAGTAAATACAGCTATCTCATCCAATAAAAGATATCTTTTCTTCACAAACTCTGCTTTGACATGTCAGTAAAACAGAAGCATTATATAAGTCTTGTATATAGATTTCACCCACATCTTCTTTAAGTTCTACTTCAATAAACATTTAAATCATAGAAGGCTTCAAAAAGTAGTTAAAAGAGTGTCTTATAGAAAGGAATGTAAATAAAATGAGAATTTTATATGATTTGGTATAGCTGAAACTCATAATCTTGCTTTAAAATGGAAAACATTTCAGGAATAGTGTACTTATACTACCAAAAAACCCCAAACTGCCTTATAATACAGCAGTAAAAGACTAGAAGACAAGTTCTAATGAGAAATAAAAAGACAACAAAGAACAAAACAAAGGGTGTAAAATGAGCTCAATACATGGAAGCCTGAAAGGAGATCCAAAGGTCCCTTCCATTCCCATGTTCCTGAGCTGCAATGTCCTCTGTTAGTGGAATCACATCATAAAATATCTTTATTAAACTAGTCAGGGCTCAGTCTAAAAAATGATAGGATTTTTTAATGCTATTCAAACTGCAAAGCTGTTCCACAACTTCTAAGAAAATCAGAACTGACCCAAGTCTTCCTGTATCAGCAAAGAACCTGATCCTACACGCAAACACAGAGACGTGTTTTGTTTCAAAGACTGCAAATATTTACATACTCTTCTTTAATGCTTCCACTAGCTTCTGTGTGTACTCCTGGGAGTATCAATTGATTTCAAGAGAGGAAGAAGGTACTCTGGCCTAAAGCAAAAACCATCTGATGGATGGCCTTTGCTTCACATCAGCACTGGCTGGCTGCCTTCCCATGTGAACTGTACCGTGTTTATACAGCCAAGAGGAGCAATCACGCAACTTCACAGAACTTACTCATGTCCGAAAATACTTTAACTAATGTTTTTAGTAACTTCAGTGCTGTTGTTTTAGTAAGATAACTGTAGGTGGGATGGGAGGTTTGAGGTACCATCGTATGGAAGTCTGTATTTGCAAAGGCTTGTAACTGCCATGGTAACCCGCTGACACCGGGAGTGGGGAAGGGGAGATGTCTCACTTTCTCATGCGGAGTTACTGCTTCTGTTATTGTTTAGAAACCTTCAGCTAAAACAGTTTAACATCTTGACAAGAACAAGAGTATAATAATGTGCAGTTTTTCCTCACATTAAAAACTCTGGTAACCCCTTCTTTGAAAAGCCCTAATGCCTGCAGCCTTTGGAAACTAAGATCATCTGGATAAGGAGACTAACAAACAGAAAAATCTGAGATGAATAAATGGACTGATCAAATGGAGAAAACAGGATTTGGGCAGGACTGAGCTGCTGGAAAAGGGAGGATAAAAAAGGGCCAAGCCTGACTGGAAAAGGATGAAAATGTAGTAGACATGACTGGTTTTTAAAATTCATGTTATTTATATACCCACATACAAAACTGAGATTTAATACCAACTTCTATCCAAGCAAACTGAAGTTCAAACAAAATAATCCACTCCATAGCATTTCCATGGCAGGGATGGTTGGAATGAGATGATCTTTAAGGTTCCTTCCAACCCAAGCCTTTTTATGATGCCATTCTTACACCTCTGTTTTCAAAATACATGAATGAATATTTGTTAAAACCATTAACTAAAGGAATGGCTGCAAGATAATGATCCTGCCTCGCTTGTTTACGTTTGAGATAAATCAGCCCACATTAAGCAAAAAAGAAAACAAGACACTGAATTGCTGCTCATTTGGTAGCCACCATGTGTTCTATGAGCTAAATGGGGCAGGATACTGACAGCAGCAGGGGGGAAGTATGACCACATAGTTAAGCAAAGTAGTCATAACATGAAAGCCCAATGGGAATGAAGTCGGGTCACATGGATATTTTAATTCTGGCATTTCCCAAGTAACTTTTTTTGGAGGGTTGTTTTTTTAAAAGTAGTGCTTAATACAAATACATGATCTCATTCATTATCAACTCCGCTTCTTGTGAATAAATAAGTTTTGTGAATGAGCACTGAATTTTGCAAGGAGATATTTCACAACTGCAAAAAGAAAGAAGCAAACAGTACTCTTTTCTGTTTTTCAGTTTTCCAGAAAAAGAGCACCTTCATTTGTTGTTTATAGATTCACTTGCATGAAGGGTTCTCTTTGAGGATGAGTTCTACAGTAAGAACTTCTTAAGCAGAGATGCAGCATTTTCCTTAAGTAACTGATTAATAAGAGGCAAGAATGTAGGTAATCTGCCAGAGAGCCTTCTGTATTTTATGCTTTGTGTAAACTGTAAGTTCTCGTGATCATTGTTCTTCTAGACTTTGTTCATGGCAGCACCTGGACATCATATGGAATACTGTTTGTGGGACTGTTCCCCCATCTCCATGTACAGATCTTTAATATCAACATCAACAGTACTTCAGTATTAGATGGACAAGTAAACAGCTACAAACACAGCACAACACTTAAGTTACTTCTGCAATCAAGCAAAAATGCATTTCATAAAGATTACACCATTCCTTTCAATGCAGAGCATCTATTTTGCAGCGGGAATGGAGATCTGATTGTTACAATACAATACACTGTACAATTATAAATAATTTTTTTAATCATGTTTAAATCACCACACTCGTTCTATAGAGAAGAAGTAGGACACACTGTAGTTTACCTTTCACACACTAAAAGTTGCATTATTACCTTTTGTAAAACATCTAAAGCTGTAAGCACTGCTTCCTGTAAACTTGTCAAAACTGCTTCAGTGTAAGATGGAAGGATGAAAGGGGAAGCATCTGAGCTGATTGGAACTGAAACAGCACCATGCAAAATGACACCCAGCTTTTGGAGATCATCCATGCTGAAACCAGTTTTGATGTGCTGGTAAAGAGCTGGGAATATTTGAATTAAAGCTGTAAGAAAAGGCTGGCTGGGAATGAAAGTCAATTTATCACAAGTAATTGGAGGCCTTGTACTTTCTGAACCAATCCTATACCAGCTGTTCCAGGCTGCCCACCAAAGATTCAAATCTTCAATCTCATCTGTTATTACAGGAGGTTCAGATCCATTGTATCTTCCTATTCTTTCTCCTATGGAGTCAGTTCTCATGAATGATCTGCCAAGACTAGTGGCAGTTGTTGTTCCTACCACCAGAGGTACAGAAACATTGATGGCAGGCGGCGTCTCAGGCTTCTCAGAGTCTCGAACAGGAGAAACAATTTGTAGGATCTCCTGGAAGCTTTTCAGAGCAGCCAAGGAAACTTCGTTATTTTTGCTAAGTGCTGCTGATTGGATGTGATCAAGAAGAACATCCCAGGCTTGGGAAAAGTCTCCTATTTAAAAAAAGAGAGAGGAGGGAAAAAAATCAATTTGGAACTTGCTTCCTGTTCCCATTCCCACTACTCTGCCTCTCATGTACTTGTAACTCTAATACACAGAAATTTCAAGAGATTAGGTGGCAACTTGAATGACTTTTATATCAGTTCCACCATAACCTGAAAGAATGAATGTAACGGAGAAACACATAAATATGGTGAATGAAACAATATACCCATGTGTTCATGCTAAATTTGCTAGCAAAAAATCACATATCACATCCCATACCAGTAAAATACATTTTCTCCATTCAGTATAGTGAAACAGATTTGTTCTTATACATACCAGATGCCTGTTGATTTCAAGAAGGGTTAAATACACACAAGGAATTAAGGGTCAAATCTATACTCATGCAATGCATTTATAAAGAATTGATTTTAAAATGCTCTGATAATTGTACTGTGGAAAGATTTCATTTGAGGCATTTGAGTTTTTCATTAAATTTAGCCTTAACCTTCAATTTTCTATATTACTAATTACAGGGTTTGAATAATTAAAGTGGTTCTAATTTTTTTATTCAGTTTCAACTCAAGTTTAATATAGCTTAAATTCTACCACATTTCTGCAAATGATTAATACACTTACTAGTTGTTAATACGTTGATACCTGTATCACAAATGACCAAAATGAAATAAAACACAACTTATATCCAGTTAATATATATTGATTGTATACTATGGGAGGTACGTTAATCTAATGAGGACTTTTCTTTGTAACCATTCTCTATTCCTTTCACACTTTTTCCTTGTAGAAATTACCAAGCCATTGTAAAATATTACTACATACAGCTGAACAGTGTAAATGTTCAATACTCCACTGACTTTACAGGTAAGTTCTCTTTACATTCTAAGAGTACTGTTAAATTTGACAAACTGATGCCACAGAAGAGTTCCAGGCAAGTGTTGCATTCCCTTAGAAAGACGAAAGGAAAAGCATGTTCTGACAAGAACAAAGAAAAGACAAATTATTATTGTTATCAGTCTACTATAATTTAAAGCTATTTAGCATCCAGAATTGGGACTGAATTGTGACTACTGAGATTTAATCTCAAGTACTGTGATACAGAAGAGGAAATCTGTAGTCACAATTTTTGGCTCTAAGGAGCATGAATTAATAACTCCATAATTTTCATAACATTTGAAGTGAGATGACAAAAAACATTTTTGAGCTAAGATTCTTGCCCAGTACTTTAACTGAAAAAAACATACAAAAGCAGAAAGTTTTACCACTGTGTCTTTTAATAACTATAAGTTTTACCTAGAGGCTGCAGTAAGTATCTCCTGGTGTTAAATATTCTTGCAACTCCAGCCAGTGTTAATACCCATGTCTCGGCCCACTGTTTCTCAGCTGTATCCCTGGAATGATGAATGAGAATGTTGCCTCCTCCTGATTCAATCTTCTCTTTGTCAGCTGTCGTAGAAGATTCTCGAACCCTATCCAACAGGTGAAATAAAACCTGTAATAGCCAGAAAAAAAGAGGAAAAATGCAACTTTTCAAACAACATAGTTGTATTCATAGTAAACCAACAAAAAATAGTAATTCTTTCATTATCCTTTCAGTCGCTGTGTCACCCTGAAAATTCCCTTGTTCTAAAATAGTCTCCACAGCAGCCAAGATGTGGCTTTCAGTCAACCCATGGTCACTTGAGAAGGGCTGGAAATAGCACAGTCAAACCCACCTAGAACAGTGTTGGCGCCAACAGAATGCTAACGCCAGTGGATCTCAGACACTTCACAGGTACAACAGGCAGGCTCAAATATAGCCTAAAGTTTCCATAAAGCACAACAAACAGGACTGTGACTTGGAACACAGCATTTGATAGATCCTCTCGGAAGATTCAAAACAGAACGCAAAGCAAGGCTCCATCTACTACCAGATCAGCCCAATTACATGACCCTCAAACATCTTCATTTTCTCACAAAAAATATAAGTCATTCATTCTTGTAGGAAGGAAATAATCTTTTTATCAAACTTCTGAGTAAAAAATAAGTAATTAGGATATTAAAATTATATTTAAAAAAAAATTATATTTAAAAAAAATTATATTTAAAGGCCAGAGAAGAGAAAGTGTAAAAGACATTCCCAAAACCCAAGAAATCAGATTGCTGCCACCTTATGTTATCATTAAAAAGTCTTAATAAATTATCTAAGTGATAATGGTTATTAAATGGTGAATGGTCAATGGTTATTAAAACACGAATGCTCTTTACAAAACCTTCAGTGGAAGCTTACACATCATACCTTCCATATTACTGTGTGCCACGTTGAATGCTGCAGTAAAGTTCCATGAGCACCGATGGTAGAAAACAAAGTCTGCCCAGCGCTCTTTCTGACGGCAGGTCGGGGATCCACACACAGCTCTCCAAGTTTGGCATACAGGCACAACCAAAGACAGTCAAATGGTGATGCAGGATGAAAAGGTCTGTTCAGCATCACTCCCTTTTCTTCTGCCTGTTTCTGCAACACTGCTTCTTCTTTGTTTAGCTCCTTTTCAATTATTTCACCTCTTTGGAAAAAATAATCTGAAATATTCCACTACAAAATAAATAAGACATATGGTGTTGTACAATAAAAATAGGGTAATGCTCTTAGTGATCGTGAAATAAATTGCCTCATTTTCAGAACGTATTTTGCAAAGGACATCAAGATATTAATTTCCCTATATTGGTGAAGTAAGATCAGCACATAAATATTGCAAGGTCCAAAAATTACTCTTCTTTCTCAGCTTTTAGGCCCCAGTTATGGGGGGGGGGCAAAAAAACATGTATTAAAAATAAGATACTGATGAACATGGTTACAATGCAATACTATTTCTTTTACTAAGCCTGGAATCATGCAGATTAAAGGTAAGTTGTGCTCACTCAATTTACCTCTGATTCCAAATGACAGCATGGGAGTTCAGTAATAACCCAAAAAGCTAGGTTGTGGCTTTCATTTGTATAACTGACTACAGACAAGTTTTCATTAAAAAAAGAAAAGAAAACAATGACAGCCAGAAGCAGCATCACTGTAGGTTAATAAAAAACTCACCAGCAAACCAATTGAAGTTAAGCTAATATTTAGCTCTTGATTGTGAAGTCCAAAGCTTCCTGCAACTTCAACAACTATCTGCAGACAAGTACATGGCATTGTAGGAAGGAAGTCGGTCACAACCAGCTGAAGACACTGGAAGGCAGTCCGTATTAAGGACTCTCTTAAAAAAACAAAATAAAAACAAAGCACACACACACACTCGTTTCACATTTCTTCAAGAGCACAGAAATGTTTCTAATACAATACCTCAGGAGATAGCATTATTAAATACAAAAAGAAAAAAAATCAATTTAATGTTTTTGAGAAGAATTTACACCATTTAAAATGTTTTTTTTGGAGATATAACTTTAAGTTGAAGCTTGAAATTCTGATGAAGTAGTTTACTCCATGTTAACTACCTAGTGGACTTGAAGTTTAGACTTTCCAGTGGTCCCTAGCTAATTTTATATAGTGAAGTCCACTTCTCTGTTTTAGAGTTCTAAGACTTGTTAGTTCAAGTGTGTTAGCCAGAACACTATAAAAAAGCCACAATGGACAAAATAAAGCTTAATTTAAGCATGATAATCTTCCAAAGAGTAAGCTGTTCTGAAGAATGTCTTGCATCAGCAGTTACAAATTACTTCAAGTATGCTAAAGAGGTGGGCAAAATGTGTTTTCATTTATTAGGAAAGATGCATGCTAACATAATGGTAGTCTTACTTGCTTCAATACTACATTATATCAGACAAAAACTTTTCAAAATATCTGCCATTAAATAGATCCTTAATAATTACTTTGCCTTCAGAATTAGATTCTGAATACAAACATAAAAACATAGTACAGAAAAAGTTTGCAAGAAGGAGTTCTCAGAAGCAGCAAGGCCATTTACAACTAAAATGTTTACTGAGAGACAAAATGAATGAATCAAAAGGAGTGGTGGAGTGTAGACAACACAAAATAGGGAAGCTGCATTTAAATTTCACTGCAGAGTTTTTTCAATGTTTCATGTACAACAGAAATAATTTCGAATCTTCACAATACAGAAGCTTGGTGTCCTTCAGGACATGCATCCCAGAAAAGAATTTCAGACTATAGATATGCCAGTTACCTATTTCAGAATTACAAATGCAGGGTTTTTTTCTGATTAATTCAAAATCAAAATCAGAGGTGGGTCATTTCCACTGTATTGTAACAGCCAATACGATACAGAAACCAGAGGAAGACACAAGAAACTTCACATGGACAGTAATGGTATAACTAATAATTCTCTAATATGATGCATACTGCAGAGAAACATCCACCCTACCATGTAAGATCAAAGTATTTATCACTACTATACCAATGGCGGATATGCTCTCACAATACTTTGCCCCATACTCATTACAGGAGTCTACAAAGTGAAACAGACCCAAAACTGCTGCAGTTCCCCCTCCACTACAACGTTTCAGAGGCATGTGACCTTCAAAGACTCTCAGAGAAAAGGGAAAGAGGCAGGAAATCAAAGTATAGTTCTACTACTCACTTTGAAGTACTGAGTTAATGGGAAAGTAACCTCTCTTTCTAAACTTCAAATGCAAGGCTACAAGAACAAATTCAAAACAGTTTTTCCCAATTAATGTCCCACACTACTATGTGTTTAAAGAAAGGTTTTGAAGCCCCTCATGCAAGTAGCAACAGCAATAAAACTCTTCAAATTGTAGAACCATCCCTGGTGTTATAGGTGACCACAAAAAGGTAACTATAAATGGAAGAAACTTAAGCTTAGTGAGAAATCTTAAGATTGTATGAGGGCTTTATCTATGCTTAAAATAAACAGAGGCTTTCCATTGAAAAAGTCTTCAAAGACAGGCTTCCTTTTGTTTGGCAGGCTAGTACTGTAGAACCCAGAAGTGACCAAAGTATCAATGGCTTTCAAAATAGCATCTTCTGTATTTGTAACAGCCTGGAAAGAAGTTCTCCAGGAAGGTAAATCGATTTCTGTCCTGGAATCCAGGATGTTCCCTGAGCAGAGGGAAGACACTTGTGAAGGAAGTCTCGTGGTCAGTAAGTTAATATTTAAAGTACGATAATAGTATCTGCATCTTGTGCTCACAGCTGTAACTTAGGTAAGAAATTAAGTTCTTTCTCAAGGAAAGGAGGCATGCTTAATTTTTTCCTACTGTAGTTAATATGATGTGGACAAGCAGTGCTATGTAGTTGAAGGAGATTATTCCATATGCTTTGTAGGAGGAGACTAAGATATAATACAAGATGTTAGTAACATCTTGAGGTATTGGCCAGTGAGATATGGGTTTGAGATTTAATAGGATCTGAAGACTGTCTTGGGAAGGAATTTGTGTTGGTTCTCATCCATACTAACAACAATGAAAATCAAAAGGCATGCAGGAACACATTGCACCAAGTGTGGAAACAACAAATAAAGGAAGCTTAGTTACCAAAAAGAGGATGCTCACAACCAAGAATGCCAAAATCCTTGGGAATTTTGGTACGTACTACCGCCAGAGCAAACAATACTGGCCCAAGAGCAAAATCCTTTAAGCATTTGAAGGGGCTTGAGGAAGTTTTTATATGGCCAGAAGACTAAAGCTAAGGTGGGACAAAAGGAGAGATATGCCAAGGAGAATTCTACTGACACCAGAGTTATATGATGACCTATCCTGCTGCTAGTCTTGACTAGCACCTAAAAACCAATAAATACGGTTTGAATGTGTGGGTATAATTCTTGGTGCTTACAGTTGCAAAGTCAGATGTTCAATTCACTGCTCATTTCAAAAAATCTCCTTGCAAGTTCATCTCTTACTTTCCCTTGTGGGCAGAGAACAAGTCCACCTCTGCTGGCAACAGAGTCAATTTTGTTAGTCAAGGGATTCACCCACAGCCAGTAAATAATCTTCCATCCTTCTGCTACCAGCAACCATTTAGGTAGGAAGGCTTCAAGAAAAAGAGAGAGCGATCAGAAGAAGATACACACTAGAGACTACTGGAAGATTTAAGAAGAAAAAGAAACAGTAGATAAACTGAGCAACAGCTGATTCACACAGAATTATCGGCAAGCACCAGAGGTGTGTCCACCAGATGGTCAAGATCAAATGAAATGGCACACTGGGTACTCCTCAGTGTCTACTGCACACTGACCACGGGAGAACATAGAGTGGAATAATATTCTGGTCTTTTGGAAGATTAATTCAGTAAAATAAAGCGTGCTTCAGGAAGAATTAAAAAGTGTATTTTTGTTGAGTAAAATTTTTCACAAGCCAAAAATTACAATGAAACTATGATTATTGAAGTGGCTATTAAAGTACAAAAATATAAGCAGGATTGTTTCTACTGTTCTTATCTTACATGAGCTTAAAATTTTATTTCCACCACTTACCCCTGATCACTTTGGATTGCCCCCATGACTCCAAGCACCAATGGCCAACCAGGTCCTAAGCTGTCACCCTGACTCTGTAAAATCTGTAGCACACACTCCAGCTGCTTGATCCTGATATCAGGATGACTAATGTTTGACAGCTCCTTTAGTGGATTCAATAAAAGCAACTGCAGTCTCTAAAAGTAAACAGTAAAACATATTAAGGATGCTAACATTTAACTGGTTCTTAAGTATTTTTATGTGAAGTGAAAACATACAGTACAAATTAAAGATTCTTTGAACTAATTCAGTAGGTCACTCACTAATGCTCAAATTCAGAGCATAAAGGATCTTTGCAGAAAATCTACTTTCCTGGCTCCTGTTCTCCAGGTTCCCCCCAGGAAGTAACTACAGATGCTGTTACAGTAGCTTAAAAAGTGTCATGCAACTTTATGCTCACTCAGCAGGGGTACACGCAGCTTCCTACTCAAGAGACCTTGGCAAAACTATCCAGTGAGCCTCAGTAAAAATATTAAAATGTTTTATTTATCGTGGACTGAACAGCTGTAATGTAGAAGGTTAGGCAACACATTTTTTACCTGCCACAGCATCACTTATAGACTTTTAAACATTCTGTTTTGCACTCATAACAGTGACCCATAATTTGTTCTAAGAAATGGACATAATGTGCAAGCATCACTTGTTGTTAGGTATTTGAAAAACAAAGGAGGATACTTTATTGGAATGCATGTGGTGGTTCTCAATAGTTACATCTGAATGTTACAGCTACAGACTTTATAAACTCAATAGTAAAGTTGCTTTACCAATGAAAGAGAAAAGCATCTGCTCTTAAACTTACTTTACCTGATTTTGAGATAATGGAGGATCATGTCTGAATGTCAGTCCCGCTTTAATGAGAGAAGTTAAAGCTTCTGCTCCCCATTCTCTCATTCTGGAGTTGGGATGCTGACAGACCTGAAAACACAGCAATGTTTTGTTTAAAGTCCCTTTTATTTAACCAAGATTTCAACATATATAATATATTAAAAATTGGTATTGTAATTATATTAGAATGTACATACAATAGTCTAAGAATAATACAATAAATCTCTAATGATAAAATTTGGTTTCATAGTAAAAAAAGAAATTTATCGTTTGGATAGACATACCTTCTGAATAAGGAAGCAATAGGAAGCAGTGAAAGACACAGAAGGAAACATAATGAAAGTTACATATATAATTCAAGGCAATAAATTTTCCAAAATGAATAAACTAACTGTTAATTCTGATAATGACTAATTAAAAAGCACCAAACAACCCTTCAATAAAAATGCCTGAGTCTCTCAGGTTTAACTTAACCTAAAGCTACTATAAAATTGGAAGTTTCACATACTGCTTAACATAATCAAGTGAGGAACATGACAGTAGCCAACACAGACAGTGTCTTCTATACTCTCCAATACAAAAAGTAACTAAATATCGAAAGTAAAATAGGCCTTACATTCCATTATTTTAAAAACCTGACAAAGCAATAGTGAGCATCTTTAAACTTGAGTTTCAAATGCATACTTTCATTTCTTTGTCTCTAAATTCTCTAAACCTAACATTTTTGCTAATTGATTTTTTTTAGAAAATTAAAAACATTGTGCATACTCATTTCATAGATAGCTAGTATGAACTGTGCTGTATCTAATACATTACCCTCAAACTAATATGGGAAGTGAACAGTTTCATTGACCTCTACATAATTATTCCCACCCACCCTTCCAGCCCCAGCCCCCAGAGTCAAGTCCAAGGCAGGATTATAAAGAAGGCCGATGGCTTTTATTGGTGGACCGTTCTCTTATCAACCACTAGCCAAACTGAAAAGGAGGACAATGTAGAAAAGCTAGCTTAATTTTTAAAAATGCAGACAAGAAATAGCCACTCTCCTGATTTACTTACATTTTTAAAACTTTATATAAAATAAAAAGAAAGAATTTGAAGTACTTCATGCTCTGATTCTGTCCAGATAACCAGTTCCAGAACCAGGCAACAAGCTATTCCCACAGGCTGTGTTTAATTGAATTAGAGCCGATATTTCCTCCTTCCTTATTGCACCTCAACAACTTAGGTTTAAAAGGAAATAAGGCAGTACTTTGAAAGAAAATAAAAGACACTGTATTTCCTACAAAACAGTGGCATATTATCCACAATGCACGGGTAACAGACTGAAACAGACTGCTCCCTAGATGAAAACAGTCTCAAGATGTGGATGGTGAACCTTATTGTCTTGTAGGGCAAAAAATAGACAAGAGTAAGAGATGCCTGTGTTTTAAGTCTTTAAACCCAGAAGTATCCAAATTTTTTCTCCTAGATAAAGCAATATGTGGCTTCCATAAAGAGAGATGGCCAATCCTTGACACTGGTTGAAATACTGCACTGGTGCTAAGGAAGTGTCTGATACATTCTGAAATATGAGGACGAAAAGCCTTTTCTGTTACCCACTCCTAAACAAACCCTGTTCTTATATTTTACTCTCCTATATACTTGCGTGGAGAATTAAAACTACAATTACATTCAATCACCTATTTTTAGTTTTCAATTCAAAATGTATGATTTTCTTTCCTTGATGAAGTATATTTTTTGTGTTGAAGTTAAAATACTAAAGAAATTGAAATAGGATTATGACATATATTTATATTTGAACAGTACTCTCTTAAAGAAAGCATTCAAATGTTAGCTTAAATATTAAATTTAAAAAATCAACCCTTTCTTAGTAAATCTCCCAGCTTCAATCTATCTCAGCATCTTCCTAGATATTTGTGCTGGGTGAAACAGTAAAACACGTTTGCGCTACCTTAATTACAACAACTATATGAAATATAATTACTTGATCTTTTTAAACACTGGTGTCAAAAACATATAAAGACTGATGGCACATAATGACAAAGTTAGCAAGAGATATTAAAATATTGTCATTTAAATATATAAATTCACGTTTAAATTCAAATCATAATGCATTTAAGTTGCAAAGATAAAGTGCCTAAACCAAAATATATAATTACAATTTAGAATTTTTTTTTTAAATTACACATTGAAAACATATTTCCACAAGATCTTCATAAAACAAACCAAATTCTAGTACAAGTGATAAAAGCCATTAGTTACCTCCAGAAGATGACCGGTCAGAGGTCTCCAAAGAATCTCAATCCTGCGCATGTTAACTAGTCCCGTTTCCAGTAATTTAGCAACAGCAAAAAGTGATGGTTCCTCAATAAAAGAGAATTTGAAGGCATGACTTTGAGGTAACTGAGATAAGGCGAGAGCATTTTGCTAGGGGATAATTTCTAAATTGAGGTGCAGCTCGTCCCACAGGCGGCGAAGGCTGGGACGCTCCCGCAGCGAGTGCAGTGCCGCAGGAGAGGCCACACAGGGGCAGCAGTCTGACGGAAACCAGAGCACGGATGGCCCTGCAAAAACTCGCGTTCGCACGGTCCTCCCTCCAACCAGCTTTACACCACGTTCAACCAGCAAAAACAGCCTTTTCCCCCATTGCAACTTTTCAAGTTAAAATTATATGTGAACAAACAATCTGGAATATTTCATTTCAAAATACCCTAATTCTTTATCTTTCATTTGCTTCATAAATGCTCTGCAGGAATATGATAAATTTCTCATTCATCAAACACATATTCAAATATTTGTGGTAAGCTTCTTGCAATTTTACTTTTCTTTTTAAATCAACATACAGTTAAAATGACTGTTGCACTGAAATTATTATCTCTTCCCATTTCTGCTGATTTCTTTTTCTAATTTTCAACTGATTTTAAACACAAACTGCTTATTTTAGTTCATTATCTGTTGCTGTAATAGGAAAATATTATAAAATGTGTTTTCTGCCTTTATTATCTGTAGTGTAACAGATTAAGGACAAACTTTCAGAAACTCTCCTCTGGGATTAGATTATGACTAGGAGAATATATATTCAATCTTATCCAATCACAGGGTTTTTAACCTTCCTGGGCTAAAGGTTGTTTACTGAAGCTGACATGAATATTATGGTTTTCCCAAGTAAATATGACTTATCGGGTTTTTCAATATCTAATTGTCAGACTTTCTCTGAAGTACATTGTATGAGAAAATTGAAATGAAAATGAGCATCTCACAGAACATACTGTGCTACTCAGCATCCCTAACCTCTGAAATTATAAGGGTTTTTTGAAATTCCATCCACCTACAATCTTATTAATGGAAACATATGACATTCCTTAATTAACAATAAGCACAGGAACACAATGAGGATGTTCAGAGAATTTAGTAACTGTATGAACCATTAAAAACAAGACATTCTCTGGTTCATAATTAATTTTTTAATCTAGAGCATCAAAGGTATAACTGTTTTTAGTATTAGAAATAGCGTAAAGGATAAATGCACAAGTCTTCTGCCTGTTTCACAAAAACATCTAAAAAGAAAATAAACAACTCTTTTTATACCTTATTGTTTCCATAGGCCATATCCATGGCTTCCAGAGACAAGGAGCAAAGGGCATTTATTAAGTGATGTAAAGACACATCGTCAAGGTACCTGAAAAATAACTGCTATCAAAACACTGTTGAGTTTGATATACACACATTATTTTATTTATAAGATAAGGTTTCTTACTGTGAGTTTTCAAAAAGCTTTGAAATCATGCTGGATATAGATGGCAGATCAGTCATAACTGCTGTAGTCAGAACCTTGAAAAAAAGACAGAAATATGTCCTACAGGTTGCAATAGAAAATACCGAATAATCATTAAGTGAAAAACAAACAATCACGCTTACTGTGCTGGGCCCTTCCACAGCTCTTCCAGGTTTTAATGCACCTCCAACACTAGGCTTCAGTCCCAGAATCCACACAAGATGCTGAAAAATACAAAAAGATCATTTTCAGCAGAAAAACCTTTTCAGGCAGAGAAGAAATTTGCATTATACTCAAGCTAGCCATCAACCTTCCAGCCAAACAGAGAAAGAGAATATTATAGCATTTATGAGAAATGCTATAGTACTTATTCAAGGCAATTCACGGTACACCATGAGAAGAATCAAAGCTGCTTCTAATGCTCACTGAGCAACTGAAAACCCAATTACAGCAAAACACCAAAGCATAACAGTAAGGCATAAATACTTCCTGTGATACCTGAAGAGTAGCCAGGACAAGTTGCCACGATGTACCAAGAACAGCTCCATGGAAGTGAGCTAAGTTGAGTAATGTTCTCATACACTGGATATTTTTTGACGTCAACTATGAAAAAAAAACCAACAACCAAATAAAACTTTTATCATTCCACAATGATAGTGTTTCTAGTAAACTTCCAATTTTTACCAAAGTGCTTAAAGATTACATTTTGTTTGCACTAGTGAAATGTATTTTTTTAGAGAAGCAGTTCAGTATCGCTCCTCCTTCTCTCAGTCTTCTCTTGGTGGGGCTGAATACGAGCACTTGAGTGCTGCATCCAGCTCTGAGGTCCCCAACACAGGAAGGACATTGATCTGTTGGAGGGCCACCAGGATGTTTAGAAAGGCTGAGAGAATCGGGATTGTTCAGCCTGGAAAAGAGAAGGCTTAGAGATGACTGAATTGCAGCCTTCCAGTACCTGAAGAGAACTTTCAGGAAAAATGGGGCAAGACTATTTACAAGAGCATTTAGTCACAGGGCAAGAGGGAATGGGTTAAAATTGAAAGAAAATAGGTTTTGGTATCAGGAAAGAAGTCTTTACTGTGAGGCTGGTGAGGCACTGGAACAGGTTGCCCAGGGACGTTGTGGATGCCCCATCCCTGGCAATGTTCAAGGCCAGGCTGGATGGGGCTCTGAGCAAGTCAGTCTAGTGGAAGGTGTCCCTGCACATGGCCAGGGGGTTGGAACTGGATGATCTTTAAGGTCCCTTCAAACCATTCTATGATTCTATGATTTGATCACTGCCATCTCCTCCCAGTTTCACGTTATTATCAAAGACACAAGTTCAAGTACTCCAGCTTAACTGCATCATCTCCACAAAATCAGTCCATCTTAAGTGAACCTTCACACACAGGCACATAACACAGCTGAGATATAGAGTTTTTCAAATGGAATGGATGGGAACTTCTGAGCGAAAAGTCAGAAAAAAACAAGACTAAGACTTCTTTGCAATTAGAGAACTTTACTGTCCAGGGCTGTTCCAAATTAAAACCTTAGGACAATAGTTCAGATGGCCATTATTTGTAAGAATGCTGTTTATCTGTAGCCTGTTTTTGAGACGCACTGAGATGCAGGAAGAAGTAGTTAAGCTAAGTAAGATCACTTACAAGTTGTACTCACCATAACTGTTCCCTGTGGCTGAAGAGCTAAGGGTTGCCCTACTGCTACAACTTGCTGGTGAGACTCACTTGAGGGACTAATCATTTGAACATTCTGTCCCTGAATGGAATATGCTGGAGGAAAATTGAAAAGAAAAAAAAAAATCTAAATTTAAAATCCAGTATTTACTTGTAGTAACCATCTTCTGGCAAATACACTCTAGAGAATTTTTTTTACAGTATTAGCTTTAATGTACCCTACTTTGAGACCTTTAGTCATATTTAGATTACTATGTCATTGCCCTAGAGAGTTAAAGATCCATCAATTTCTCCCTGTTTCTAACTATTAGATATTGCTTGCAATACATTCACATATTTTATGTCGAGACTGAAATATTTATGCTTAAGATCTGAGCATCAGACTGTCTCAACTCAGTTTTTGGTAGTAATTGTGTGTAAATGGTATCACTGTGTGCTACCATTGTACTAATGCACCCAGAAAACAAAGGGGTCATCAATGCTGTATCATGATATTTTTCCAATATGGGACTTCAGGACACCCACTTTATAACTCACTTGTAAAAAGAAGAGAAACTTATATAAAATAACTGAGGTTCCCTGCTTTGTTTCTACAGACATCTGTGCAGCTCAGTTGTGCATACTTCTTTACAGACTTACATTCTAATAATACACTTAGCTGGTACACTGGACTGAAGTAAGGGCGCTGGTCCTTGTTCCCTGAGTAAGATATTTTTGTTTTATATTAAGAGGTCTAATATTAGATTCATCTGTATATTTTTCAGGTAGTTGCCTTTCTTAGTAAGTAGTAATTCGCTTTCAAAGTTAGAAACAGAGTACATCCTCAACTGGCAAATACGAATTACAACATTCTCTCAAGACATGGGATGCATCAATTCAGCTTTTTGTAGGCTCATTAGAGCCCAGAACTTAGATCTTCCACTTAGGCAGTAAGTGTTACCATCTCTAGACAATTGTAGAAAAGACTGTAGTACATCACAAATGCAGGATGTTCTAGCCAAAGCTTTAGAATCCAAGTTGCTCAGAGACCTTTTCAGATTTTGAATGCCTTAATTACATATCCTAGCCGATCTTTACAATGGTAGACAGATCTCCTTAGAATCTGAACTTCTGACATATGTTAAGCATTCAGGAAGTTTTAGGTTGATCAGAATGATACTCAGCAAATGCTGCAAGACTAACCAGTTCTGCAAAGCAGGTGATGTAGGTGCTGTCTGAGGATTCTAACTTACTTTAATATAGCCAAATACTACAGCTGCACATCTTTGAAATCACCTCCTGAAAAAAATTGTGTTTAGGGGATGATACAAAGAAACACAATTAAGAAAAATTTATATATTTACATTTGCTGGACAGAGCTGCAGTTGTGCTGTTTAATACAGTAAGGGCATAGTGAGGAGGCAAGGATCCTTTGCAAATGGCAGTGATAAAGGCATCTCTTGATGTTACAAGACCCAGTCTTCCACAAAGTGCAGCCATGGTCAATTCTGCTTTTAGAATATTTTCAGTGGCAGCTTCATCAGTGCTGAAAGAGTACACATTGTTCAGCAAGAATTAATACGGAGCACAGAAGCAGGCAGCTAACCAAAACTGAAAGCCATGAGAACGTATACTTTAAACCCATTAACACTATGAATATTGAAGAACAAGCATAACCAATCAACAAAATTCTTCAGAACTACTTCCTACAAAATTGGACTTTACTTCTCAGTGACTTGGTAAATGAGACTATGAAAAGATACTTAAAACTAATTTCAGAAAATGGTGTTTGATAACAAAAGGCTCTTTGAAGGAGACAATTAATTTACCACAGTCATTACATAGTAAAAAGCTTTGCCACTTTAAAGATTAGATAGTACGAACAAGTACCAAGACATTACTTAGTCTCTTATCTGCAGTAATCAGGACATGGAATCACTTCAATATGTTGAAATATGCAGGCAAAGTAAAAAGAAATAAAGATAATTTAAATAGTTTCAATGCGACACTTTGAAAATGCAATTAATTGTTCTATATTGAAATACATTAAAGGTTGATGTTGGACTTCTGGAGACTTCTGTGCCATTTACTCATTCAGTCTAAGCCACAAACCTGACTGCTCAGATGCCATGAACAGCACTTAGGCTGACAATTGTCAATTCGACTGGTACCAAAAGTCAGTTCAAAATACAGCTTGGAATATCAACTTAGAAAAATCAAGAGACGTGAAAGACCAGATACCTTGCATCAAGTAGGAGGGATAGAGCAGCCAGAAGACCACACCAACAAGCGTTCACCATTTCTTCCCAGACAGCTCTGCTAACTTAAAAGAAATATATAAACTTTTTTATAGCAGCAACACAGTAGTTCCCTTAATAACTTTCAATTGTATCACAAACAAAATGCTTGCTACTGCATCTTTTAAAGTGTGTTTCTGTATGTTTACACAGCCATATACATGTGCATACAGAAACACACTCATGCCAGTATTATTTAAACACCTTGCATTTAAAGTAACATTTCTGAGGTAAAAAAAAAAGTCACCAGGGCAACGCTTTTTCTAAATAGCACCAAAAAGCCACCAAAATCCAATTTAACATGGTATACACAACCATTTTTCATCTTTGTCTATAAAAATAAACATTCAGAAATGCAAAAACATGAAAACTGAAATTTTGCAGTGAAGTAAAAATACCCTCCTGTGGTATCTATAATTCTCCATATGGTTTGGGGTTTTTACTGTAATTTAATAATTACAGAATTAATTACAATTCTGTAATTAATTCTAGCAAACGGGTAGCTGCCCAGCCCATTTGCACACCTCTCTCCCCACCGGACCATGCCAAGCCCCTGGGTGCACTCCGCAGCACCACGGAGAGCTCCCCACTCCCGAGGCAGCGCCCGGGACAAAGCCCTCTGCTTCCCCCTCCTCTCCTTTCAGCAGTCCCGGTGCCTCGGCTCAAACTTCAGCTGTACAGTCTTGGCTTCCTGGGGCACGAGCCAAACTCATCGTTCAAACACAAGTCTTTCTGTACACACACACCCCTATACACTCATCATATGTTCCACAAAGAGAATTCTCAGTTCACGTCAGTTCTGCTTTTAAAGAAGTCCTCTATATACTGCAATCTTACTTAAAATCGCTCCATTAAAACATTCTTTTTATCTTGTTACTAGAAATATATTTTTCTTTAATGTGGTCATAACTCCATTTCTGTCAGTCAGGTTGTCTCTCGTGACCTGAGATCTCAGTGTTAAGCCAAAAGCAGAACATCAAGTCAAGTATTTTTTTAAACTGAACTGCTGTTCCATTAAAAAAACACCCGAACACTTCATTAAAAGTTTTTATATATAAATAAGAAACAACAAATTTAAGCAAAAAAGCATGAAATTTTAAAATCTGCTTTCTGTAAAACCGTTGTATTTCATACAGTGTTTGCATTTTCAGATACCTAGTTCTTTCTCTGATTGGTCAGAAACAGACTGCAAATCTTTCTCTGAAGACTGTGCTGGTAACGAAGTTGCCTCTGTTGTGGTTTGAACGACGGTTTCTGCCTCTCCCAACTCTCCTTCAATCATGGTAGTGATACCACGGACAAGATCCAGCAAGCAGTGAAATGCCACTGACATTGCATAGCCTTCAGGGATTGTAGGTGGCTCTACTTTGTCCAGCATTTCCAAACTAAAAAATTGAAAACATGACAAGCGTGTAGCAATACCACTGTTTTTAAAAACAATAATAAAAACCAAGATTCCAAATGAATGTTAAGTACACACAGACCCCAAATACAATCCTTCAAGATTTTATTGCAACTCAAGAAAAAACATTTAAGTCATTAAGTAAAAGAGTAAATGAGTCACTAAATAAAAGACAGTAACCAAAAGGGTACAAACCCTGAGTATAGACCTGCAAAAAATATTTTTTAAAATTAATACATCTAAGCAAGCACCGTAAATAATTCTACTGGTATTATTATTTTACTTAGAGCCACTGCAACAGAGCTTATTCAGAAGAGTACAAGTACCTAGGAACAATAGAGTAAATACATCAGAAAGTCATGGACAGTGTGAACGTAGTTATAACAAATTGAGAACAAGTCAGACATTCTGTTATCATTGAGTCCACATGACTAGAAAAGCCTGTACATAGCTAGATATTATGTGGCCAAATATTCATCACCTACATGCATAGGTGATGCATACAAAGAGGATGTGTCTTTGTACAAAGACATATTTGTACAAAGAGGATATGTCTACATGATTCGCTGCTGAAAAGCATGCAATTAAAACATCACTATGCTGGAACAGCAGCCTCATTGCACTTTTCTCCATCTTTTACCTTAAAAGCACATAAAGAACTGCTGAGTTACAAATCAAACAGAAATTGTAGCTGACACAGCAGCAGCATCTCTACAAGTAGAGACAGTCTGTTACAAAAACTACCTGCTACCACAACAATCATTATTTTATCACTTTTTACTCTACAAACTACTCTTAAAAAAGCTACATATTCCAGCTAAAATATACCAAAGACACTTTTATACTGTAGTGTCACCACTCTTGTCTGCACAAATTTTTCCTTCTCCCAAACATGCCACACTTCAGTTATTACCTCTAATGTCCTGAAGATAGCTGCCTCAGATATCTGGGGGCACAGGAACTACAGCTAAATCAAATGGTCAGCATTTCACCCTCAATATACAACTAAGTGTGAATATATATAAAGGTCTAATTAAAATTATTAATAGAGTTACAATATATTTATATATATATTGTATTAATATATATATATTAATAGAGTTACAATATATTTGTGAGGTAGAGGTCATGTCCTCTTACTTTTGAAGACAGGAAATGCTAACTACTGAATAAATCACTTGAGTTGTTACTCTTACATGACAATGGACATGAAAATTCTTGAATAATTTGTCTATTCCTCTTGAAAACACTTAGTTCCTTATGTAAAGGGGAAGACAAGGCATAGTGCTCTGTGGAGAAGCTGGTATAAAAGTATGAGATGTGGCCAATGTATGAAAATCTAATGGCAGCAGAAGAGAAGTGGTGCTAGGATGTGACCCATTACAGCAAGTCATCTCCTTACATACAGGGACTACAGAAAAAAAATACAAGATAGGAGGAAAAAACTGCTGTGGAATGCTTGTGACAACTCTGGTATCTTACATAAAAGAAAAAATGCAAAAATTATGCAGAGAAAATCATAGAGTCACTTGAGGTATCCAAAGGTAAAATACAAGCAAGTTTAGAGCAGGACAGGAGACTACGATGGTGGCTGCAAGGTTCTTGAGTCAGTTAAGAATAGAAAGTAAGAAAAAAGAAAAGGAAGAAAAGTAGAGGTTGTAGTAGCTGACCAAATTAAAAGTTTGCATTCCCTGAGAACAGGCAGGTAAACCAAAATAACATTCATGTCCACTGCTGGAACAAAAAGTCAACACATACACATTAACTATTGAAATCTGAGGATGATTTTTTTTTCTTCTGCAACTCAAAGGCAGATAAAGGAGTTCCTACCCTAAAAATACTGAGATCCAGGCTATTTGCCGATTTCACTGAATTTTAGTTTGCCAGAATTTTATGGTGGTACAAATAACTTCAGGTTTGGAAGAGCATGTCCCTCAATGGTCATGACTGACATGAAAAAAACTGCACTATTTAAAAAGTAACATAGTATTCACAGCTTTAAATTGAGAACACCATCTCCATTGTACAAAGTCATGACAAAATAATTGGCCATTCTAAGGAGCATTCAGAATCTAGCCTTGGTATATGGGTCAATATATTGTTCAAAAAGACAACCAGGCCAGTATCTACCACAATATCCCGCTCAATCAAAACTGTAATACAGTAAAGCTGGTGTGAGAAAGCTACTTTTCATTCCCACTGATGTCCTATTTGCTTAATGTCCTTCAGGTTTGCCATTACAAAATGCAGCAACAGGAATTCCAAAATAGTTATATACTACAGGGAGGCCTAAAAGTGAAGAGTTAATACAGATAGCATGGTAGGAAAACAAAATCCAACTGATGCTAAAACCATAGGGCACATTCCAATCAGAATCCAGGGCGTTCAGAAAAAACAGCAAAAAGACCAGAACATCTCATGGCATCAACAAAGAGAAAATTCTTAATCTACTTCAATGCCAGTGAAACCAAGACCTCAGCGCTCACTAGGAAAAAAAAAATCCTTAAATCATCGAATTCAAAGTAAAAATACTTGTTACAAACATTTTCAAAAAGATAGAGGTACTCACTATGTTGCTTTAGCACTGCCTTGTACTGTTACATTCAGGATGGGTATCCAGGTGCCTCTGTACTCAAAGGCAGGTAATACAGTTGCGCCTCCGCCCATTCCAAGCACTCCTGGGTTAGTTTGTGCTGAGCCAGTATTCCCTGATGCATTGCTTCCTGTTCAGAAAAACAATGTGATAAAATCAACTGACCGCATATTTGTGATCAGCAAACATCCTTTTTCTACATTTAATTTTTGGGACACCAGGATTAATCTGAAGACAGCCAGTTCAATAACAAAAACCACCAACAACACAAAAAACTATTTCTGAGCTCCCTCTGCTGTCTAAAACATAATCTTACGTGCAGTTCATTGATGTCAACTGCTTTATTTCCAGTCAGAATATAATGTTTTGGTGAAAGGTACAGCAACATTCATAACATTCTGTGAATAAATCAAACTTACACAGTCTTGATGAAACAATGTATGTTTTAGTGAAGAGTCAGACAGATACTTGAAAGTTAAGGATTATTTAAATAGTTGCACCTAGAACTCAGTAGCTAGAAAGTCTAATTATTCCAGCAACAAACTTTCAAGATTTCAGAAATGCAAAAACTGCAAGAAGAGACTCGAGAATGGCAACATTTGAATCTGTTCCATGCCAAGGTAGAATAAAACAAACCTCAAGAGGGAAGAGCTGACAAGGTGCCAACCAACAGCCAGGAAGGGACAAATTTTGGTTCCAATTGAGGAAGCCAAAAGAAGCAGCTAAAAGAACAAGGCATTCTGTATATATACACTTCCTTCATAGAGAAGGACATCTATACTTATTAAGAACAGGTCCCACGAGTTCAGATTCTTCCTGAAGAGACAACGGGGAGAGAGAGCAGAGTCCCCAGGACTCACAGCGTAACTGCCATTTTGGTGTGCTTGCTTTTAACATGTGGAGAGTAAACTACTGATTTAGGCAATAAACTACTAGTTTAGGCAATATGAATACACAGAAGCTTATGCATACACTTTAACACAGTGACACTTAACAGACTGAAACAAAAAAATCATGCTGCTAAACAGCAACAGTTAACCAAACACTGCCACTAACACAGTTACACTGGTGTCATTTTCTATGATCCCACTGTGCAGTCAGACATATACAACTATTTTTGTATTAATGTAACTCATTAAAGTGGGTGGAAAACATTGCCCAGTAAAATAAAAGTGATACAGAACTTCAGTAGATGCAACTTTCAACTTCTATGAAACTTGTAGCTTGTTGCAAGACTGAGGCTCAAAAATCAGGTGTGTAAGGAGTGCAAATGTCCAAAGCCAGGTTGAATAAGGCTTCTTCGAGCAACCTGGTCTATTGGAAGGTGTCCCTGCCCATGGCCAGGGGGCTGGAACTAGATCATCTTGAAAGTCTCTTCCAACACAAACTGTCCAAAAGACAGCCAGCTATGAGAGGGTTGCTGTTATAATCAGAAGACTCAGTTCGAAAATTACATTGCATTGATCTGCTCTTTGCCTGCCAAATACGGCCACAGGAGGAAAAAAGGTAGAAAGATACTGCATGAGAAAGTGACATGAGAAACACTCGGGCAGAAAGAAGAAGTGAAAAGGAAAATAGAAAACAAACTGAAATAATAACCCAGAGAAATAGCAACAGCAGTAGAGGTATGACCCTATTGCAGTGCTGCTTCACATGAGGCAAAATTCACATTTCCAGAATGAGTATTATAGAATGGCTTCTCATATGTGCACATTACGTGTTGAAAAGTGTTTTTCTGATTTACTTTAAAATAATTAAGCTAACCTAGAAATAATACTAATAGAAGTGTTCTATCAGTTGCTGTACAGACAGCTACTACAGAACAACAGACACTGACACAAATTTCCTCATGTTATCACTGCTAAGTACAGCATGAGATTCCAATTTCATGAGTGAACACTGAAAGGTGTGAGTCTAAACCTAAACTTTTCAATATTTCTTAATTTAATAGTAGATATGATAGACAATAATTACGTGTATTATTTGGCTTTTATCTCTTGAAAGGAGGCATATCAAAACACACCCTTACAAATTATTTTTATGTTGTTTGTTGCTGAGGACTCTGCTTCCAGAACTACAGAAAGAAGCAGAGAGCTTTAAGTTGGACATAAACACCTGCAAAGGCATTAACAAGATAATCATTTATTCTTATTAAAATACAAATATACTTAGTGAAATGCCAAAATCCTGGCTGCAAAAAAAAGACAATCAAGTTAATTTCAGTAAGTGTCTGTTTTCAGCTTACAAAAAAGACAGAGACCATTTGGAAAATACACATCTTTCATTCTGCCTCTTGGCTCCCTCAGTCCAGTTTTGGCCTTGAACATCCACACGAATTAGTGATTGCCTCCCACAAACACACACTGTCTTACTACTTAAATTGCGCGCTGCCATAAATGACATCCCCGCGCAAGGAGACAGAAATCAGACACGTTTTTACAGTCAGAAATTAGAAATAACTCCATCAGAATTTCCCTCTGAAATTGGTCACTGCAGAAACAGGAATCAAGGCAGGAGCACTGCTCTGCTGACTGGGGTCTGCACCTTCCCCACAACACAGGTTGATCGAATCTCAGAGCTGAGAACCGCAGTTTGTCTCAAGCTAGCTTTTCACCAAAATAAACACAGAAGTACAGAGCTGTACCAGAGCTGCATCAAAACATAACTCATTATTACAAGAAAACGATGGAAAAATAAAATAATAATAAGGACAAGGCTTTACCAGTTTGGTTTGGTGTTGCTGATGCGTTCCCTGTGCTTGGTACAAGAAATAGAGACTGGATAAAGGACCCCAGTGCATTCACAATATCACGGAAAACTTTAGTGGAATGTTGCTTCATATCATAGGACTGACAAAAAGACCTGGAAAGTATTTTATAAAACAGAAAGTATTTGACAAACTGGGGACTAAAAGAATATTTTAACAGCAACTTCACCCCCCCACACTCCAAACTGCAGAAGAAAAACACATTTTAATGGCAAATATTTAGGTAAACAATAATATTCAATTTTAGGTAAATGCTCCTTTGACACTGCTAAGACATAGACATACTCAAATAACTGTAATCCAGCCCTTCCTGGATAACAAGCATTGCCTAAAGCATTATGCAAAATTATCATGAAGAGCTTATTGCATTTAAGTTTCTACATATTTGCAATGTTTTAGGAAGCATTTTCCATTAGAGAAAAATAATAAAAATATATCTTAAACTTTATGTAAAAGTAAAACTCAATATATTTAATACCTTAATAGCTGAGGCTGCACACAAAGCCTGTGAATAGATTCTACTGCAACAGCTCGTAGCCACTGTGGTTTGTCTGCATCCAGAAACTTAACCAGCAATGACAGAAAGATTTCGCATTCTGTTACCTAAAATAAATAGTTCACAATAATTAGTAAAAAGAAAAAGCCTCCTACAAAATATTTTCTCAAAAAAACTTTCATCTCACAAGTCCTACCACAGCAAGATTTGTACAGAATCTAAAAAAACCCCTTGAACGAGTGTTTACTCAAAATTATATAAAAATATAACTAATAATCATAATATTTTTGACACACTAAAACCACATACGCAGTTGTACTGAAGGAGTTAAATTCCTCACAGACATTCCAATAAGGGTCATACATTTGATACAGTAAACAAATGAAACAGGAAAGTATCTTTTTTAGCAAATATCCCAAACTCAGGACATAAGAACAGCTGAACATGTGGTTTTTACCCACATTCTGTCAACAGCTTTACCAACTCAAGTCAAAAGCCTCTTAGAAAGTATTAACGAGGCACAGTAATCATCATTATCTAAAGGCAAACAAGAGAAGATGAAAAGGTTCCCAAAACCCGAAAGGGAGTTAAATAGAGAAAAGACAACAGCTAATCTACTATGAAATTCATACAAGTCCATGTTTAACAAAATCATACATTTAGAATACATGTAAACACAAATACACCTAAGAGGAAAAGCGTATTTAGCCTTCTCTACCCTCAGTAGACATCAACAGTTCCCAAGAACTAATCAATACTACTACTGATCACAGCACTGGCATATACATAGAAAAGTGAAACTGCATAAAGAAGATTTGAGCATATTCTTACCAGCAAACTGTAAAACTGTTTAATCAAAACAGAAACTACTCGCAGCAAACGCATACAGATGGGAAAGTATGGTTTTTCCACTGGTGCTGGGGAAGATGAGGTGGTGGAACCTTGTCTGAATTTGATATTTGGGGAGAAGAGCTTTATAACAAGAGGGCAAACCCTTTCTTTAAGAAGAAAACTGAATTCCTGATGCTGAAAAAGAAACCAGAAAAAGTTATATACTGATATTCCTTAATTGCTACCAGTAGCTCTGATAATGTATCTTATTTACATCTGTAGTTACGATCAAGCAGTCTGAAATCATGTACATCTTGGTATAAATTAAAATTAGGAAATGAAAAGGCAGAACTGCAGACAACATTGTAAAGCTACCAAAACCCATGAAATTACAATGGTCAGGTTCATGCCATGCACCCCCTCTTCTTGTATTTTGCAAGTTGAAATAGGCTGCTAATACACCACTTATATATTTATAAATTTTTAAATTTACCTGCTGTCAGCTAAAACACATTACTGCAGGATCACGGTGCATTTATATGCAGTAGATACATGCAATTCACAGTCATGATTCTTACTTTACAAGTGGGGTGAGGTTAATGTTTTTGTAGAAATAACAATTCCACAAATTTAGTTACAGAGCTGTCATAAATCAGGCAAGATAAGAAAATGAATCTCTGGAGGAGATATAAACAGCAAAACTGAAAGTGAAACTGACTAAAACATCCTCTACAAAACGTATAAACATAAATAAAGCGTTTGGGAATAGAAAAACATGGTCAAAAAGCACAGGGAACTTTTCTATTACTATCCACCCCCCCCCAAAAGGT
>VZTA01022532.1:47728-68433 GCA_013398855.1 Mohoua ochrocephala | reverse complement strand
CGGGGACTTTTTCTATTCCTACCCCCCCCCCCCATAATGTAAAAGCTGTAAGTCCTTCAGGAAAACAGTATTCATGTTAAATTAAAGAGGATTTAATGAAGTGTAGATTTTACTACCTATGTGAACAAAAGTCTTACTGTTTTCCATCCAAGAACTACTCACTTGTAAAAACACTTGTGGAAAGTCATTGAGGACCGACTCAAGAAGTTCAAGGCCAAATGTCCGTGTCATTTCTGTCATACCCACGAGCCAGTAGGGAGCATCGGCATTAACTAACTGACAAAGATCCTTAGAAAGAAACATAGTAACATTTACATTCTCTGTACAGTCCTGTACCAAGAAAGTTTCCCGAGTTTATAATGAAATCTACATGCTTTCCTCTTTTGTGAGCAGTTTTCTGATTTCAACGTAATTTTTCTTTAAATATTTTTTTTACATAAATTATAAAGCACAGAAAACTTTTAAAATAAATTTTAAACTTTGCTGGTATCCTTGTAGCATGTGTGTTCATTCCCACCCTCAGAAATCTCTCAAGACCAGTGAATTTGCTAAGTCAAGAAGATTTTTACTGGTGTCATGAATACAACTACACCTTCTCACTACATACTTGCCTTTATGTCCAATACCAAGCACAAGAAACAGGACTGAACTGCACTTGCAGTGTTTTGGTCTGTTTTGGGTCTGGCTGAGATGGAGTTAATTTTCCTCACAGCAGCCCTCACAGTGCTGAGCTTTGCATTGGTAGCTAGAAAGGGGCTAATAACACATCAGTGTTTTGGCTACATCTGAGTAGCACTGGCACAGCCTCAGTGCTGTCTCTCAAGATTTCCCCCCACCGCCACCAAGGGGCTGGGCAAGATCCTGAGAGGGGACATAAAAAAAGGTCATCCCAAATTAACCAAAGATGTCTTTGGTTAACCTCAGTTACAGAATCTAAGAAATGGAGGAGGGAGGGAGGCATTTGTTATTTACAACGTTTGCCTTTGGGAGCACCCGCCGTGCACTCTGAAGCCCCGCTTCCCAGGAAGTGGATGAACATTGCTTGCTAACGCACTTTGCTTATGCACATGCAACCTTTTGCTTTAGTAAATTGCCTTATGAAAAAACCTATGAATTGTTTTCCATCTTATTTTCTCTCCCTGTCCAGCTGGGATGGAGAGTGGTAGAGCAGCTTGGTGGGCACTTGGGAGTCCAGCCAGGGTCAACTCACTACAGGCTCACAGAAATAACAATCTGGAATTTAATGGAGACATGTATGCCTAGCTATTATTTAAGATTTATAGTAAAACATTTTCCAAGGCCACTTTGTCTTCATTTTCCCATCATTCCCCTGTGATATAGCATATCATCACCCAATAAATACACATAAGAAAGCCCAAGGCTCTGGTTAAGGACACTGTCAATATGCCAACAGCAAATTCTTTAAATTTCTTAAAGAGATGTAGAAGCACCCAATCTTAACTGCAAATATATAAATATATGCTCCCCAACTACCTGAAAAAGCATATATGCATCCTTAGCACATGGCTTCAGTGTACTGACAGATCTTCTATTACTATTCCCTTGAACTGCAGCTGGCTGGTCGAAAGCATCTGTGCAAACAAACAAAACAAAGTTTTGTGAACACAGGAACTGTTAAAAATCAAATAAGCATTAAGTGTTCTTACAGAAATACTCAGTGAGAATGGCCAGGTACTTCTGCAACTTATCAAGTCTATAGAAACAAACATTAGATTGACTACCAAAGATTATCAGTACCAAGCACTTCTTTCAAATTTTTTCTTCAAAACTACTACTGCCATGTATTTCCCACTTCGTAATCTATGGTACCTTCACCTTAAATGACACCCTCACCTCAAATCCTTTCACAGTACTAACCTGAAGACCAGTTCTCACAGCTTGGGGAAAAAAAAAAAAAAATCTGTTTTATATATTAGTGTACTGAATTGGACTGATACAATGGTGAAGGATTTAATCTCCTTTAAATACAAATAAGTGTACAAAAGACAGTTAAAATTAATGATGTCTGTGACTTTTTTATAACATCTACAGACATTTTACTACTTCTTTATCTGAAAGAGAAACATCTGATATGTGTCAAACAAGCAGGCCAACAAAAGAAAGCTGAGTAAGCAGTATGCCCACCTTTATATCGTTCGTCTTCAGCAACCACTCTCTCAAACACGACGGTAACCACCTGCCGCACTGTGGCTGCCGCAGTGTTATTGGTGATATTATCTTTTGTAAAGTGCAATCGAAAGCAAAGTACAATTGCCTGAAAGGAAAGAAAACCAGAAAAAATATCACCTTACAACTATACATTTCATCTTTTGGCTGAGAGTCAAGAAGGTTGATGGATTGAGGAATGCTTTCTGCTAAGTTTGTCAAAAGGTTGCCCAGAAAAAAAAAAAAACTTAATAATTTTAAATTTGAAGAACCAGAATAAGTTTTAGGGATTACCCTAGCCAAAAAACTCTTTAGTGATCTTCCCCAAAGTCAATCACAAAGTGGTATTAACTGAAGACATTACGATGTGCCAATAAAAAGCACAGTCATCACACGGAGAATACACGGTAATCATCACACAGAACAACTTGTATGAATATTAATGTCAAAAGGTCATTAGGATTGCAAGATTAATCACAGAAAGGTCACTCAACTCCAAAGCTAAAATGTCATTCCTCTCCTACACTGAATCACAATACTTTCACAATCATGTTGCCTTGACTGCTATTATTCCTAAGACATGCATTTTAATGTGTCATTGTGCTGGCAATGACCTGAATACTTTTTCCCATCGGATTTTATTATTACCTCTAACTCATAGTTTAATACTTACCTATTTTATAATGAATTTTGAAAATTAACATCTGTATGTGTAGTGAAACCTGTGTTTCTTGTTCTTCTGTCCATATTCTGTGTTCTTGCACTTGCAAGAACCTCTACCACACCCAGCCATAGTGCTACATGCTCTGAGCCATACAAGATTCAGAATTTTCTTTTGCCTCTTTTTCATGTCTACAATTTGTGGACTCTACTCATATGATATTTCCACATCAGTTTGAAATCTTACAACAGCTTGGCTGAAACATGAACACCCAGTATATGACTGGCTGAAACCAATTTTCTCGAATGTCATCTAGAAGAGAAACTTACTTCAAGCAGAGTTTCACAATTCACAGATGGGTAAACAATGTTGCTTCTTCAAAAAGAAGTATCTTAAAATTTAAATTAAAATGGACAGGGTCCTTATTTTTTGTTTCAGTTGAAACATAATATCCAAAATGTTTTATGTTTAAAACTATGAGCCAAAGTTCTTATTGAAAGAGCAATAACTGGACTGCTTTCAAAAGAGATTTAAGGCAGGATGAAGGCAGCTTCTTTTAACATTTAAAGGCAGCCTCTTTTAACATCTTCTCCATTAGTGAGAGTTTACACTGTGCTATGTGCTCTGATTCCAGTTCAAAAACACACAACAAATTTAACAGATGAGGATAGGCATTAGCCCAGTGTTTCTATTTCAAGTTCCTATTAAGTCAAAAATGTATTATTGTGCAGGAATTACAAAACACATGGAAAAGGAAGCTAAAAGAAATCCTGTTTTCAGAGTCTAGTCATAAAGACAATAGGGACACAATAGAATCAAGAAACCCCCCTCCTTGTCCATTGTTTTCACGTGCTTCATATGTAAAATGTCCCCATTTTTCCTCTTGGATATTGTAAGTTCTCTAGTTGACACCAACAAATTCTTACCTTGGACAGTGCTTCATCATGCACAACTGTATTGGTTGTTAAAAGTACAAGAACTGTCTGGAGCAATTTAAGTTCTTCAAGACTATTCTCCATCAATTGCCAAAGCATATTAATAATGTTTCCTGCTGCAGCCTACAAAGAAATAATTTTTGGCCAACTATCACAATATTTACGTACTGGTATATCACGTGTACATATAGAAGAATATCACTGTCATAAAGGCAAATCGTAACTGAATGTGCCTGTTTGTCTATACCATAGCACTTCATTGCGAATATAAAGCCAATTTCATTGTCACGAGCTTCCTGAAGTATTTTTAAAGAATCGACAACAGAAATGTCTTAATACATAGCACAAATTAAAGCATGTACTTAATTTTCTACTTAGAAATATGGAAGACACAGTAAAAATATATTTTACGCTCAGAATTCACTCATATCAGAGAGAAAACAGTGTAATTTTACATTATGCAAACACAACTGAAGGTGCATTTTAACGGTGTTATTTTTACGAGCTTCCTAACACACCATATATGCAGTACCATAATATATCATGACCTTTACTGCTGCAGAAAATGTGCATCCATTTTACCTCATTTTTAAAAATAAACTGTAACAAAAGCACAATAATGGTATTACACAGAGAATATTTTGTGGATGCACAAGGTCCATTACATGTTCAGTTCCTGCACTGTAAGAATGCAAACTAAAGTAGCTGGTTTCAATTTTCATGAATTTCCTTCTAGAAGTTACTAATATTTCCTCACCTTTTTTTTTAATGGTGTAAAATGTTTTCTTTTAAATTACTCAAAACCAGATACAAGTAAAATATTTTGTGGACTATGTTCATTATAATACAAAGAGCTTCCTAAAACAACTCATTCACCTTTTGTTTGAGGTCTGTATTTCTCACTCTGAAATACTTATGTGCTTGTATAAAAATCGATCTTACCTCTGAAACAACTTCATGAGACATAAGCCTCTGTATGGCTGCTAGACACAGCTGAGTGATCTTTGGTTCTTTTGTTCCACAACCCATCAGAAAAGGCTGAACCACCTCTGAGCTGTTCTCTTTCAATGCTTTCAAAGAGAGATATGGAAGCAGTCAATGTTTAATACTTGCAAAATACAATGCAAAAATTGTTAATCCCACCTATCAACAAAAAGCAATCTCCAGTCTTGGAAATTTAGGATTTACACACAAACCACAGGGAAGAGCCAAGTGAAGACACTGGGCTGACACAGCTCACTTCCACAATTACCCTGGCCAAGGCTCAAATTCCAAGCACCTTCTCCCTTACACACTCAAGTGACTTTCCAAATCCAAAGCATCCACTTAAGAGTCCATGTGGTTAGCAAGAGGGTGTAAGGTTCTGGGTTGTGCCAACCCCAGAGTTTCCCTGGCCTTGCCACAGGAACCGGTCTCAGGCTGGTAGCATCATCCTTCTGCTCTGCTTCACCTCAGCACCTAATGCAGGAGCAACGCAGTGTGGCACAGAGTGACATTGCAAGCCACAGGGCAGGAAGGGGAAGAGCAAACTGCCACTGGCAAAGCACGAGGAGAAAGAGACTGGACTGACAAAACAGGAGGAGAAAGAGACTGGACTGTTTGTATCCAGGGTACATTCACCTAGCTGTGAATTTGTTAAATGGTGTTTTAGTGGCAAAGGGTAGCTTCTTAAAATGAACTTTTGCCAGGAGAAAACCAGTTTCCATAAACTTCTCTCTCTCCCTTTTCTTCTTTTGTGAAGGAGAAAAAGCTTCATAATGAATACAACATTCTACACTGGTGTTTAGAATAGGTTTTTTCCCATAAAAGTAATTCAAGAAATCTGACGTAATAAAATTAAAAAATATGAAAATATTAAACATATTAAAAATACGAAAGGAAAGCATGACTCTGACTGATGAGTGGTTTTCCATTTGCAGGTATGTTTGTTGATTCATGCAAACTTCTAAGATTTTAGCCACTCACCACCATTTCAGATACTAAAAATTTCATCACAGTTGGAAGTTCAATGTGTATTCTTACACTGAATGTCATACACTGTGTTTTAGTCTATGTGTAGTAGAAGAAATGTATTCATGGAAAGTTTCACACGCTTTTCAGAGGACAGTAGTTACCACAAACAAAAAATACATTCTCACATAAAAATGCAAACATGAACTTTACTATTAAGCATCACTACAACTAATTTGGAAAAAATGAAACAAGTTAAAACTACAAAAATATACTTCAGTGATATTTTCCAGCTGAAACACTGACTGACTCAGAAGTTTCTACGAAAAGAATAGGCTATTATAAATTATGGATGCCAACTTTCTATAAGATAATAGCTCTTATAGGGTGATATCAACACACAGTCCAGTTTCATCAGCCTCTTCAGAGCCAGTGCAAGGCTCTGTGTCCAGTTGACATTTCTGAACTGCCACTACATTCTAACCATCAAGCAGAAAAAAGCAAGCAAAAAGATACCACAAAATATTTATCCTTAACATGAGACTCAAGATATAATTCTGAACGGCAAAAATGGCATGAGTTAATAAATAACAAGACGAAGAATAAATTTAGGCCCTTTACAATATTGTTCTTCTATAATCCATTAAAAGCAACAATCTCACAACAGAATCTATACAAGTATTTTTACTTTCTGAAGCTGAAAAATTAATGTTTTGTAGATCTGCTTTGGCACCCATCTGGTTTTATAGCAACCAGGCACATGGGGTAATTCTTGGGGCTTTCCTGTTCAGAGGGACAGGAGCTAAAGTTTGATGATTCTTTCCAGCTCAGAACATTCTGCGATTACATGATTCTGTGACCGTATTAGCTTCGGTCTTAAAACGCACAAAAAATTTATTATTGCCAGGTCTGTCTCCATTTTGCTACCAATTTACGGCAGCATATATTAAAAAAGAAATCTATCTTACTGAACCATAACAAATGAGAAGTTTTTGAAAGTATAACTTACCCGTTCATTTCATCAGCAAGATTATAATTCTGATTTTTTAGAACTAAAAACTTACTAAACTGTAAGCCACATGGAAATAATTTCTCAGATTTATCTCCTGTGATTTAAGGCTTTCTCTTCCTTTGGAATTTCTCAAATTCTTATAAATAAATTATAAAGCATGTACTGCCAAGAATGAAGACTTCAAAACAGCTCAACTTAACTTTTCCAAGAGAAAGAAAGAAGTTAGATCAATGACCTCAAAGTTCTGGCAGGTTAAACAGATCCCACCAAAAATAACAAAGATTTTTAAGATTTTAATAAAGATTTTTAAGCCTGCATCTATTTTTCTAAAAATTATAATCCTACACAATGAAATGCTTCAAGAAAGCATCAGATCAGCTTATTCAAAACAATCTGATACAGTTGTTCTTATCTATGTTAGTGAAATGACAGTTTACATCAAAATATTAAAAAAATCATATCCTGATCAAAATATTTGTATTACTAGAATGTCTCGTAGATGTTCCTAAATCATCTAGCAGTCCAAAAGTGTCCACTAGATTTCACAATTACAGTAGCATTTTGCAGCTTTATTATTACTAATGTATATATATTATTTTTCTTCAAAAGATTTTAAATATTAGATAGGAGACAATATCAGGTTACAACTGATACCTCAAAAAATACAAGAGTTCATAAAGAATTTAGTCTGTTTAATGACATTATGCTTGAACTGTGGAATGTTAGGATAATGTGCAGGCAAAGTACATTTTCCCAGTACAAAACTGTGAAACAGAGTGGGGGGGAAAGTTATTATCCTATTAGCAAAGATTAACTAATCAAAATAACTTTTAGGATCTGCTGGTTTCCCAAACCTCTTAGCGACAAATCTGTGCAGTTCTTTTTAATGAAATAAATACTAGGTACATTCTAGTTTAAGCTTTCCAAAAGAAAATTATTTAAAAATTTTACTGACTACCAGAAAGTGTTCTCTCAAAAAGATGAAAGCAAAGACTGCCCATCCATGACTAAATTTAATGATCTTTCCCATCTCTTCCCTTTGAAAACTAAAGAACAGAGAATTTTGCAGGATTAGAAACTAGCTTTCTAAAATACAAACTTCTTTATGCAGTAATATGTTGACAGCTTCCCAAATGGCTAACTACAGCTTTCCCTTGTTTGTTTGTGTATTTTGATATAGCTGACATTACCTGGCATACTTTTCCCACTTATGTCAGCATTCATGACAGCAGTAAAAACAAAGAAAATAAACAAATAAAAAAGAGGCATTAAAGTGAAATACTGAGGAGTGGGTCTGTTAATTCAAATAATCCTAGAAAATGCCTCCTTAACAATATCTGATTTACATACCTCAAAACAAGATATGGTTTTGCAGCTATTTCACTGGACCTTCCAAACAATCTGGCATTTCAAGGATTTTGACTACATCTGGGGTAGACACTCAAGTATTAATGCAGGGACATTCAAATCTGACCAAGGGCTTTACCAGCAACTGGCAAGAAGCCAACTTTATAAAACTGAAGACAGCCAAGAGGTACTGTTTTAAGCACTTATAAAGCTGCAACTCACAAGATATGTCCCGTCCCTCAAGGCATTGGAACATCTTAAATGGAGTGACCTTGTCTCAGATAAAGATGGAATCTTGCCTGCCAGTTACAAGTCCCCAAAGGCTGGACTAATACACAGATGTGGATCATACTGCAGAACTCCACACAGAGCACTCAACCACAGCAACTAAAACACTGAGAATGTAGGGTCTTAAGTATTTCACGTTATTTTTCTAAGTGGATGATTACTTTCTTAGAGCATCAACTGAAAACGGAGCCCTTCCTCAGCACCAGAATAGCACTAAAATGAAACAGAAGTAGTATTAAAAAACTTCTGTGCTACTAGGCTTTTTGCTAGGTGCCCAAAAGTAAAGCATCAACAATACAGCACACACTAAAAGACATGTGGTATTATTAGACATATCCAAGACATCTTTTCAACATTTTGATCTGTAACTCAGCTTTATTTTTCCTATTGCACTGCAAATAATTACCTGCCAAAATATCTGTGTTCCGTGCAGCTATTGTTTTCACTTTTATTATTCCTGATTCAGCAGCCTGGAAGAAAAGAAAATACGTAGTTTAGATGCTATATCATACATCAACATCTGCAAAGAAATAAAAATATTGTAGATAAATAAAAAGGTATAGTCTCAGAGCAAAAAATGTTTTTGTAGTGGTTTCTGCCAGCAGAGCTAATGCAGAAGTAAAATTTTTGTAGCTGTTGGAATTCCTTTCCAGAATTCCACAGGAAGGGTTATATTAGAATTTTTAGAAATCGTGATTCTCGTTGTATTACTTTCCAGTCCTATGAGTGCAAAAAAAATCACGAGTAAGCATAAACACTGTTACATAATCTCTATACAATTTCAAGCTATGAGTATAAAAATGAAACCCACTTTCCCCACGGATTTTGGCTCCCAAATGTCCTGTACAAGTTATCTCAGGGCAATACCATGAAGATGCCTTTCTAACAATACGCTCTGCTCTTCCCAGCATGCCAGAGAGTGCACAGCACCAGTTCCTCCCCTTTCCCCGTAAGTGTGACTTGGCAGAGCAGCAGCATCCTCCTCTCCCTTGCGCACTCCTTCAGCGGGGCCAGGGGCTGCGGGCCAGGGGCTGCCTGGGCACAGCACGGCCGGGTGACAACCAGGGCTGCCCGGCCCAGCCAGGACATCGAGCATGGCCCCAGGGGAACAGCAACTCCCTCCTCAATTGCCCACAAACACTTCCCTGAATACATCACTCAAGTCATGTTCTCTAATGGAAATCAAGCCGAACTGGAAATGTGACTTTGAGGCTTTGCATTTCAAGACCATGATGACTTCTGAAAGTTTTGTGTACAAAACACAAAAAATACATCGTACATTGTACCTTTCCATTTTTTAATTCCATTAATACACTTTAAGCCTCTGGAAAGAATTAAATAAATCAAAATAAGTGCAACAGGTTTTCCCAAAGGACTGAATGCAAATTGCTGGAAAATACTGTTCTGCAAATTTGAAAGAACACTTCCCCTTTTATTTCAGCTTTGTATTTCTGTGCATTTTCCACACTAAACATTTCTATTTTTCCTCTGATACTACTATTTAAAGATGTGTGCTGTCACCACCTAAAACGGATTAGAGAAGCAGAGAAGCTGTGACAGCAGAAATATGAAAATGATAGTACATGAAGTTCTACCAAGTATTCCCTCTCCATCAGAACATTATTCCAACAAGATTTCCCAGAGAGTAAGGTTAAGGTGACTGTATAAATTCACAAGCAAATATTCTATTTAAGAGTTGATATACGTATTTCTCAAAACAGCTAAATGAGAAACGCAAAGCTGAAATTTTCTTTTTATTTTTTTTTTTTAATTTCCCAAAACAGTACAGGAAAACTAAACACTGCCTTAAAATCCTGGAGATTTATTTAAGTTTTTCTGAACACAGTTTTCTACTTCAAAAGTAAAGTCAACAATATCCACAGTGCCTGATTAACATACAACTTGCTCAAATGAGCATAAGGCAACATGCACATATATATTTTGCATAATTAAAATGAGGCGTGCCAAATGCAGCTCTCATTTATTTTAATTACATTAACTTAATGTGTTGAAGTTCTTGAGACTTAAGTCAATCCCTGTTCTTCTTCAGTTATAAATTGTCAGCTAATTGGAGGGGTTCTTGTCACAACACATTGTTCCTATCAATGAATATGAACGATTTGTCACAGTCCAGCTTCAATTATCCTCAAACTAAAACTCATCACATCTACTGGCAATTGATTTCTTTCTTGCCAGGAGTGACAAACTCATTCTGATTCAAAGAAATATTAAGCCTGCTCATATTAGTGGCATTCACAAACACCATGCACTTTGCACAAAAATTTTCCAACATAATGGCTCTCAGTTGTTTCCATGCTTCATATAAAATAGTATACATTTTTTTAAAAAAGTAAGGTAAACCAAAACAACTGCTGAATATAAGCATTCTTCTCCATGAGATACAGAAATTTCTATGATCATGTGCATTATACTCGATTTCAGAATTTCTATTCAGAATCCAAATTAAAAATGTTTACAGTTAAAAACTAATTACACCTCACACATCCTACAAAAGAAAAATAAAGTATTCCACTGTTTATGTAAAAGAGACAACACATTAACATTTATAAAAATTACCTCAGGTGATCACAAATGGCCAACAGAACACATGGTAACTATAAACAATTCTAATCTGTATACATGAATGTAAAAGTGTGCTTGGATTGTATCAATTTAAGTGGCGTATTAAAATATCTATTCATAGCTTTTAAGTTTACAAATTTGCTACAGCAGTCTGCAGGACACTGCCACGTGAGAGAAAGATCTCATAAAACACTAATCCAGGAGAGCGACAGCATTATAGTGTGTGTACTTATGGGTACAAATACGATAATTTACTTTCACATAAATATAAGGCACCGTGTTTTTAAAGCAATCACCAATTTTAGATGTGACATTACCAGCTTCCCTTAGCACCGCAATTCATAGCGGTCTAATGAGCAAGTCAGTTATCTCTTTATTTTGAAAAGAAGTAAATACATGTAATTCCTGAAACATAACAAAGCTTAAATGTACTTATAACCTTCAGCCAATTAGATTTCCAACTCTGCTGCTTTAATAACTATGAAATGAACTGATATAAAATGTCTCAAACGCACACTTCCCTCATTAAGTTTTTGGTTCATGTTTCTTCTGAAGCAACTGCAGCATCCAGTGTGGGAAGGTGAGATATTGACAAAGAAGAGAAATTGACTCTCAGTGATAGCACATATTCAAGTCAATCTCTTCCAGTGCTTTGATCTGGTTTTAATCAAACAGTCAATAATCTCACAGCAAAATTCAACAGGACCCTCTGGGCTCAAACACTTGCTTCATCATCTTTCTGCTTCCTTGGAAGTGACCAAGTATTTGCTGATTATGTGGAAATCACCCTTCACAGAAATCAAAGTAAGGCAAATAGAGAATTTATGTACCAAAAAAAAAAATTTTAAAAATCAAGACAGTGCAGTATCAAGTAGACTGAAAAGAAGTCTGTGCACAATATCTATCTCCTGGCCTCAAAGTTCCTCTCTGAATGTACAATCTGACAACAGCATTCACAGCTGCCTTACAGACAAGAGGTTCTCTGCACATGAAAGACCAGGATGTGGAAATGCATAGACACTTTCAAACTCAGCTTCAGGAGTTTCTCAGATCCAAAACTCTTCCCCTCCTAACGGACTTCTGAGTCTTCACTTGAAACAGGGAAGAATTTCAGCCTTCCTGTCATTAGATGTGCTGTGAGCATCTTCCAGATTTTTGGAAATTTTTACACTTTGTTTAGGGTCAAAAGCACCTATTGGGTAAGAGAGACAGGTAGTAGCTGCTCAGACAATCAGGAAGGAAAGATTTAACGTATCCTCAAGCAGAACCAACATTTTCCAACATCCAGGTAACATTCATGAGCTAAATTTCTCCACACTGTAGTCTGTGTATATACATTTAAAGCTCTACAACTCATCAATAGCATATGAAGGTATTAGGATAACTGGGATATGCAACTCTACATGAGTTCAGCATGATGCAAAGGCAAGCCATCCACACCAGGAGTGCTAAGTGCATCTAAAAAGCACCAGTTCTTCAAATCTGTCTTCTGGGACATCGTGGAAACTCTCATACCCAACTGCAGCAGGTGATCTGCTATCTCCAGAGACACTAAAATTGTTGAAAGTTTGCAGTCCTTACTACACAAGCTATTGACTTCTCCATTCTAAAAAGAAAAGCATTCAGGAACAATAGTTTGTATTGGTATTTACATTACGTTATTTGCCAACCTTTTATTAAGATGGGATGAGAGTAATATATGTTATCTATAGTCACTTCCATACCTATTACAGGAAATAAAAAGAGCAATTTTTTTCATATCAACCATCATCTGCCTTTCCAACTGGATCACTAACCCTATATCCAATAGTTTAGATAAGAGGTCCTCCTGACTAAAGTACAGTTTCACTTCATTGTTATTCTAGCTTGCTTTGCAAAAGCATATTCTGGATCATTATTGTACTTCTAAACTATTATTTGGAAAAGAACACACTCACAAAAAGCTGCTCACTAAATCAGTTTCATGAAAGCACTCAAGTATACCACATTTGTGTGAAAAAGCATTGTGCTTGCCTTCTGTATTTTTATCTTCCTCCCCATGAGTACAATCCCTACTCTGACCCTTCCCTTTTATATATGCTCATTTTACATGTGATTTAAACTGGCAAAATGCCATTTTTGATTTGACATTGCTGTGCACTCACAGGGGTTTATTACACCGAACAATTTATTATCATTTTGTTACAAAATTATCATAAATTAGAACAGATTCTATCATACACTTTCTTCTCCAACTGAAGAGTTAAGATATTGCACTTTATGGTTTTTGTTTTTTAAAAACACACAGCCTTGTTCATTTCCAGCTTTAGTGCAACTGTGCTAGTTGCTCTCGTATTCAGAGTGCTCTTTCACACTTGACAGGAGTGACTACTCCTCCGGTCCATTAATCTTCTGAAATTGTCAGTTTGCAGTACCAGTAGCCAGTTCAGAATTCTGAAGGTTAAACATCACTAATGCCAATGCCAGGAGAATTGCCTGTGTTATCTAAAATGCTTCAGAGCTGCTGCCTCTGGAGCTACCGCACTTGACATGAACATAAAGATGTTCAAATACAAATACTTAATATCACAAGTTTTCACTTGACAGTCAAAATACTACATCCCAGCTGGAAAAAAACATCACATAGAAATTAACAGAACAAATCACAATGCACAACATAAACCAACTCATTACCGAACAGCACTAATGTAGACAGAAAGGCAAAAAAGCTGACCAACACCAGGAAGAGAAGAAACACAAGCCACTTAGCAACAAATTTTTTAAGTCCTGCTTCTCTCTTCAACAGACAGAACAAGGATGTACCCCATGTTTTGTATTGTATTCTATATAAATTATATTGATAGCTAAATATTATATATACTATAATATATGGTATATAAGATATTAGATTCACATGCAGTGCAAGGATATTCTGAGAGAGCCTGTGTCAACCATTAAGAGATTTCTGAGTGATCCATTCAAGTACCACACAACTGATTTTAAACCACTGAAACAGAGCACTTGCACTTGAATTTTACTTACATACTTTTGACACAACAATTATCATTCTACGTTAAAAATACAACACCACCCTGTTTCAGAGCTTTAGGAGACATACACTTGAAGTTCAAACTAATTTTGCCTTCAGCTTGTCGATCACAACAGATGGGACCAGGCAACTTTTGAGGATTTGCCACAAGTACTATATTCAGTCAGCAATGTCCGTTTTCCAGACACCTGGTAAAAAGAAACAACAGCTGACAGTTTAGGCACTAGTTGAGAACTGGAGTCACCCAGAATTTCCAACTTCTGCTACAAGTTTCCTGTATAATCTTCAAGAAGCCATGGTAGGCAGATGGGAATGAAATCAGAGATTAAGATGCACAAATTTAAATATTTAGACTTCCACCACAATGGAGAGTGTCTGTACTGAATGCTCCTTAATTCTTAAAGCCTCTCCTTAAGCCAATTCAGCTGAGCCACTAGCAGGGGCTCAGTGCAGAGGTCTCAGCTTAGGCCTCTGTATCCAAGACAACTACACGCAGACACCAGAAGACCCGTGCCCTTCTGGACCAGAGGCTGGAAGCCAAGGCAGACACGTTATAGTATCTCAAGTGGCAATGTAGAACACCTAGTATGTAGATGATGGAGGGAATCAATCCCCTGGCTATGAGATACTCTGAATAGTTCTTTGGCTCTATTGACAGTATTTCCATAACAAACCCAGCCTGCACAATCAATGAAGCTTAGACCCAACATTAGACACCTTAATCCTGCACTGGAAAGTGTAACTTGGAAAGTGTAAAGACAGACCGATATATTGAAACTTTTAATAATTTTCTTCATTCATTAAATTGCAAGGTATTACATGACGAAGAAATTTGACCTGTGTGCCTTATGTGAATCACTTTGGAACACATAACATTTTTTCTCAAAGACTAAAATGATCACATGAAACTTATGATTTACAATGGACCACGAAGCTTAGAACACATCTGAATAGATGATGGTCCCCTAGAAATGTAAGAGTTCACTTTTAAAAACATAATTTCAAAAAAAATACTACTGTATAAAGGTCAATATTGAATAAAAACCACTGCAGAATTAATTGACTCCAAACACGAAGCTAGCAGACACAGCAAGTGGGAAAGATCCGAAATTATAAAAAAACCTGAAAGAGATATTAGGGATCACTGGTCTCAGGTTACCAGTTCAGCTAAGGGCTGGCAACTCAAGAACGCTACAGAGTAATCTCGAGTCACATGCACGAAACACATGCTTTAGTGCAAGCTGCCTAAGTATGACAATATACATTTTACAGAGCATTGTTTCTCTACTGCAAGAGAACCTTTAAAATATTAGTTCAGTGAATACCCATTTAAAAAAAGCCCAAAACCACTAGTTTTCATCCTTCTAAACTAATGTTGTGAAGACCTGAAAATAAACCAACCTGGAAAGGTCAGTGTAGGTTAAATTCCCTGTAGGCTATAGTGTCAGAATTATTTAATCAATTTTATACAAAAAATAAAGCAGGAAACCCAAAAACTTGATTACTCCTACAGAAAATGGTCTATGTACAAAGGTTTCTTCTTTCCTAGGTTCATTTGGCTCATCCTTTTACCACTAAAGCAGCATGAATGCAGAGCACTCAGAAACTATTCAATGCTAGAAGGACATCAAGTGACTCAGATGCCCAAATCACAAGACACTTCGGCATGTAATTTTCCTTCTTAGCCTTCTCCAGTATGTCTACTGCACTACGTTCAACAAAATTTCTGAAATATTATTGCCATTACAGAACAAACAGCTAACAAATATTCACACGTTTTAAATGTTCCTTCCAGTTGATTTGGAGTGCTAATCATCACTCTGACATTACATACTAAATTAACTGATCTGTATCTTTTTAATGTGTGTTTAACTTTTGCAATACATCCTCATGTTTAGTTTCACACAGCTACCCAATGACATCAGAGGTTCTCTGAAAAGGACAAGCTTCCCAATCAATTTTTTGGCATTAGCTTTAAAATGTGTTCAAGAGTGGCATATCATTCCTAAACAAGGATGAGTTAACCCAGGAGACTGAACTGTCATGTATGTCACTCAATGCAAACAAGACCGGACTCCAAAGGAAGAAATGTAGAATAATGCTTGTCTTCACACAACACAACACACTGCCTCTCAGAAAGGGCAAATCCTGTCTCTTGCCTCAGGCTAGTCCACACCACATCTACTGTAATTAAATAATTTAAAGTTTGCTTTGTCCAGAAGTCACTCAAATCCTAACTTTTTGACTTTTATCCTAAGAGCTTTGTAAATCTACTTGCCTGCAAGAAGAGTTACTTACAAAGGAAGAAAAAATAAGATTGCAAAACTGGGTGCTATTATTTTTCCTACATACAGCAAATTACAATACAGTTTCAAAAATATGTCTGTGTGCCAAAGGAGCACACAACTCAATAAGTAGCTAAGTAAAAGCAATGCTGTTATTTCAAACAAAGACCTGGTAAAGAAACAGCACAATGAGGCTATCAAAAGCTTTCTTCCAAGAGACTGAAGAGAGCATTTCTACTGACCAAAGTAATTCAAAGCTGATTCTGTGCTGCTCTTCCAGGTGGAGGCAAGTTGAACACCACTTCTTTTCCAGCCCTACTACAGCAACAAACATCCTAAAACATACAGGCAACCTGCAACTCATTGCACAACTGCCAAGAAAAGGCCATGCCCTGTCCCAGGCCAAGCTGATCCTGCCGCGGGATGATGCAGTCCCTGTCTGCCCCAACCCCACCCGCCCTCTTCCCTCCCCTCTCCTACCAGCACAAATGTGCCTGAAACTGTGCAGGGAGCTGAATAAGAGTTACTTTTTTGCGGTATTTTTTTAAACTCACTTTGCTTTTGCTACTATTTAAAAGTCAAGAAAAAAAACCTGAGACAACACAGAGACTACAAGCCTACCAGAAAGCTGAGACTGCTTGACCGGATCTGTGTAAACCACAGTGAGTTACATATGACTGGAATTCAGGCTGCGAGGAACTTTTGGGTGTACTTATTTCTCCTTTTAACTCCATTATTTCTTCCAATTATAAATATTTTCCCCTTGTATTTCTGAAGTTTTTTAATGCAGTGGAATTATCTAACCAAATCAGATGCAGCTTACTGAACAATATTTTCACTCTGTAATAAGAAACAGCAGGTAACCTACTTAGGACACTAAACCATTTTCAATTCTGTGGTAAGACAAAATTCTTACTCCAGTTCAGTAAGGAGAGCACCACCAGCTTTCCACAAATGCAGCACACAATATCAAAACTCCAGTCACTAGCAGGTTAAAATAGTTTATAAAGCTCTGTGTGGGCAGCACGCAGTTCAGTGCGGCGTTAGCAGCATTACAATACTCTCTAGTACAGAGCAAATCTTAGAGCCCACTATTAAAAATGACACACTAATGACCAAGTAGTATTGTTTTCTAGGAGAAACGCCAGATTACTTTGGATAACATCAACAGGACTGATGCCTGTACCAAAGACTGGTTCATCCTCTGTAATTTGAAGCTCTAAAAGACAGTGTTTTATTTACACTTGCCCTGAGAGCTTCTATCCCATCCATGGCTGGTGTCTATTATTCTAACCAGGCAAGAGAAACGCGTTGTGAAAATACAAACACATTTTTCAGCAATGTCATTATTTGTATGTCTGCCAGTATAAACAGGTTTGGCATATCGGAGACACAATCGCCAAATCACTTCTTGGTCACAGTGTATAGCATTCATGCCTAGCACACTTCTGTAGTCGGTGCTGATCTGAGGAAGTATCAAACAGAAAAAACATCTAGCAACAAAGAGACAAGGGTCTCAAGTGTAATAGTAACTGGTGTTCTCCACACCCTTAAGAAAAATAAGTCTGTTACGTTATTTAAACCCCAAACATTGTCAGCAACATAATTCCAGACCTACAGCTTCTTTCTGCAGCCCCCAGTTTTAAAGCCTTAAATGGTATAACCTAGGAAAATCCTACTCTGGTATTATTTGTCACACAGAGCATAGACAACATATGGATGCTTTGGAGCCAACAAAACATCCTGTTATTTCTCAGTTAAAAGCTTTAACTAAGGGGAAGGAAGTTGGCCCAAGTTTATTTTTGTGTCCCAAGTTTAACACTGGCAGTAACTCAGTAATTTCAACATTTCTTAACAGCTTATCGAAGTCAGCAAAACCCTCAGACTCTGCTGCTGTAAGTTACTGGACTTACAACTACACGATTTTCACGTAAACGTGACCTACTAAGAAAACTTTACAGACTCAGAGTAACAGAAAAATTGAAATGAAAGTGCTTAAAACATTGAAGAGTTCAAGTTCCGTTTTCAATAAGGGTTCATTAAGACCTTACTTCTAACTCTTAATTGAGGATAAGATTTAGATCCCACGGTTGGCTGTCCCCTTCTCTTCCGCATCCAAAGCCCACCCTCACCCTCCTTCTGCAAAAGAACTCCAGTAAACTTCTTCGGCTGTGTCATGTACATGCCTGTTCAAAGAATCATTTAATATTGTTTTGGCCTCTCTGAACCTAAAAGATACTGCATAATTTTGTAATAACATATGCATTAGAAAGGTGTTTAAAGAGTGAAAACTAAAACTCTCTTAATAAAAAAGGCTCTATTTTTCTGATCATACAACTGGCCTAAATCCTTATAGTATTGGTTAAAGGATTTACTCATGTTAATCATCTGAGCAACAAGCAGAATTGAGAAGTACATTACTACTTTCATCGCAGTAAACCAATCAGGTTAATTCACTTTGTAGAATTTTAATACTATTAATATAAAAACAAAACAAACAAAATAAAACCAAACAGACAATTCATTTTAGAAGTGGATGAACATAACAACCGTGAGCAAAATCTTTGACTATATCAGATACTACAAAGATTATGAGAAGCAGTTTACCTTTGTAAAGTACCTATTAAATCTAACAACTAAGATATACATCTCATAACTATTAATTTGGGACTAGGAGTTTTTCAATAGTTTTATCCCAGTACGGTAAGCTTTTTAAGTGACATGAAAGCATACACATCAACTGCAATATAATATAAACTCATAAATTACAAGGCACGTGGGAGAGTCTAGTTACACTGCAAGTAAAAAAGTAAGATTGTAAGTAGTATGATTTTTTTTTAAAAGCCAGTGTTTAAACATGAGTTAAAAAAACTGGTGCTGTTCCAAGTCAGTAAGAAGAATATGCCATTCCTCTGATCACTCTAGCCAAATCTAATCATGATCAGACCAAACATATGCAATTAAAATATCTGTTTAGCAGTTGAGATTTGACAAAAAATGGGCGCCCATTTCCTTTAAAACTAGAACAAAAAAAATGGCTTCCAGAAGTGAGGAAGTAAGATCGTTTCCTGGAACTGTATCATACATCCTACCATTCCACCTCTGCTTTCACCTCCTTGTAAGAGCACACAACTCCCAGCAGAATGTCCCACCTCTTTATAGTATCCCACCCACTGCATAGTATCTTCCAGTACCCTTCCAATAAACCTATCCAAATCCCAGACAATTGTGAAAAACTTTATCATGTGTTTTTAATGAAGAAAGCTATACAAATTGGTGTCAATTTAAAGGGAACAACACAACAGTCGAACTGACACAAGAATATGATAAACGTGCTGAACAAGTATGAAGTACATGCGGTAGTTATTATAATATTTAGCCATGGCAAACGTAATGAAGCATTACTTAAAATACCAGCTTAAGAACGACATTGCCCATCTCCTTTGTAGATCTCACAGAAAATAAACATTAACTCAGTGGGGAAACTTGTTCAGAGACTAAACAAGAGTCACACAGTAACACACAAAAGGGAGTGCAAGCAGCACTCCTGCCTCCCTCCAAACACACACAGACTTCTGTTCTACTGATCAGAGCTTTTTCTTATTCACATGTGACGATCACGTACAATTCCTCAGGACTGATCACAACTTTCTCTTGTTTTTCTGTGACCACACAAAATTTCCCAAACACACCAGCATTCCTCTGCAACCTAAGACAGTACGTAACATGCTCTGCTACAGCGTGTCACTTCATGCCTTTCAAAACAAGCACAGTCATTAGCTTCAATTCAGCTGTTAAAGTGTATAATACTTCATACAACATTAAATATGCCATCACTTAATTGGAACTAAAGTCACATAACACATGCAATGCCTTTCTTCTCGGCTTCTGGGTCTGCAGCCTAATCTGACTTAATCTTTTAGTATTTTTCCTCCCACTGCTGCATAGAAAACTTTTTTAAAAGGCAAGTGGCAAACTACGGATAGGGAAAAAGTCAAACTGACTGTATAAAAACAACAGAAAAACATATGGTTAAAACGTATATTTTACGTTAGCAAGAAAAATTCCGATTGCTCTTCAATTAAAGTAATCCTGCTCAGAGAGATTACTGAGGTCTCAGGCTGCACAGCATAAACTCAGGTTTCAAAAACAAAACATACAATCTTACTGGAATGAGTTTATTAAAGGGATTTTTAAGAAGGGAGGAAAAAAAACCAGTAACCCAAACTTCTGCGTCTCCCAAGCTTCCTCGGTTGTGCCCACACCGTTGGAAAGCCACACAACCCCAAAACGACGCGGTAGCGATGACGAGCGACCCGCCCAGCTCACACCGGCAGCCACGGGTGTGCAGTGGTCAGGAATAAGGCGCGCCGGCCCGGGCACCACGGCCACACTTCGAGACAGGGGCAAGGCACAGACCCGAGGGGAGACCTGCGGGGTCCCGGGCTCC
>VZTA01022532.1:9655-46925 GCA_013398855.1 Mohoua ochrocephala | reverse complement strand
GGCAGCTTCCGCACACACGGCCGGGGGCGGGGAGAGCGGCGGCCTCCGGCAGGGAGGGAAGCAGGGAAGCAGGGAGGCGGCGCCCGGACCCGTCCTGCCGGGCTGGGCCAGGCGCGGCGCGGGGAGCGGGGCCCCTTCCCCACGGCCCCTTCCCCGCAGTGTCACCGGGTCGGCGTGAAAGGGCAGGAGAGGCGCTGGGACCTGGGCCGAGGCGGGGACGCCGGCGCTGGGGAGCTGCCATGGGGAGGGGACAAACCGCGGCATTGGCGAAGGGTCACTGAGGAAGGGGGTGGCGAAGCTTTTTGGGCTTCGGTGGCCGCCAACCCCGCCGAGCGGCTGCAGGGGTGGCAGGGTTCGGTCCCTCTGGCCAAGTCCAGCTCTCAGGAGCGTTTGATTTAAAAAAGCAAAAACCGAGGTATACTGTTAGGTTTTTCTTTTGAATCCTGAAGTTCTTGCTTTCTTTCCAATGCGAGTGACTGTGCACTGAGACAGATTGCCCAGAGAGCTTGTGGAGTCTCCCTCGCTGGAGATCCAAGAACCGTCTGGATACAGTTCTATGCAATGTGCTCTGAGGTGACCCTGCTTGAGCAGGGAGGTTGGACGAGATGACCCAAAGTGGTCCCTTCCAGCCTTGCCCATTCCGTGGGAGTGAAGCTTTGTGCCCTTCTCGGCCCGTGTGGGTTCGCAGCGCTCCGTGGTTTCCTCTCGGCGAAGCGAGGGTGAAGCCTTCGCTGAGAAGCTTTAAGATAACATAGGCAGGGAAAAACCAAGGGCATGTGGAATGGCTGGGTCCCGGGCGCCTTCCACGTCACCAGCAGTGTCCCTCAGAATTCCAAACCAGCAATTTTTAACCCATTCCTAAAGCAGGCTCCCGAACAACCAGCACGAGCTCTTCAGTATCTGTTACTTGTAGTAATGCAGGGAGCTTAGGCCTGATGGCTGCCTGGGAGCTTCCTTCTGGAGGACACCATTCATCATTCACCGTAACAGTTAACATTTCCCAAAGGTTTTGGTCTCTGCAACAATAATTTTTCCGTGTTCTTGGTGCTGGAAATCCTGTACTGTGCTGGCTGCCTACCTGTAATGCAGCATGGTTCTGCTCCCCTTCTGTAAACCCAGGGAGTTGGAAAACATCCGTGAGTTTTGACATGCCGTAGTTCTCAAACCTGGGAGTCTTGGGTAAAAAATTATGAAGAAGCCAAATGAAGAATAAATTTTTACTGCTGTACTATTTAAAAACTTTTAATTTTAAATAACAGCTTTTCTTCAGATTTTCCTGGAAGTCTTCAGTCTTACTCAGACAATGTTCTAATATTTTGGGGGTTTTTGTCTTGTAATGAAAAAGTAAAAAGAACTTTTCATAAATTTGAGCATCCCTACTTGTATGTTGAGTTAATTTACAGTGAGATTCATTGCAAATGATATAGTAAACAGGCTCTCACTGGCACAGCATTGACTGTACCTGTACACATAAATATTTAGGGGCACTTTGTGAAGCAAAGAGTGCAGGATTGTTTTCTAAGTAATTTGTTATTTTAAGATCTTTATTTTTACATTGTTTTCAATATACTGGCTGTTAGCTTGACAGAACTGGATAAATGGATGTGAGTTTTTAAAACTGCATGTAATACTGGCACAGTTGAATTAGGTGGTCAAACTTTATGTGCTTTCAGACAAAGAATTAGGATTTCACCCCTGTGCCCAGTAAAAGTAAACGTGATTCTATAACTTTTTTATGCTTTCAAAGTGCATTGGTCTGTGTATTTTCAAAAGCTTTGATTTTTCTATGCTTACTTGAAAAAAAACCCCCAACAACAAAAGAACAAGACTGTTGTCTTCAGTGAGCTATTTACATGCTTAACCAATAAGCATTTTCCTAAGGATTTACCCATCTTAGTGCATCTGTTTTGGGCTTCAGGCCTGATGCAATTCAGAGGCCAGTCCAAATACCTTAATAAGGAACATGGATGATTAGCTAGGAGAATTAATTAATTAATTAATTATTGACTATGCACATGTATTTCTTATGTAAGCTTTAATGATTTACTTCCTTTTTGTCGTTCGGATTTTTCCACCGGTTTACTGTACACAGCGGGCACATTGATACTCCCTGAATCTACCTGTCTGCCTATTTGCCTACTTGATATCATTTACATTGATCATACATATCTTTTCAGCTGCCAGCTTAGACACTCAGTCTGCTGAGCACTGCCAGCCAAATACTGCAAGATTCCTCATGAGTTTGGAAATTAATCTTACAGTGGTTGTAGAATTGAAAACTCTTCTGGATCTGCTGAATACAAGAACTGGGAGCTGTACACGTGCCTGAATCTCAGACACGTCTCTTAAACACCAAGGTCGTCTTTCTCACCATTTTGATGTGTGCCTTTTGTAAATGTGGAGATGTGTCAGTTAATCTAAATCAAAATCAGTGCAGTTAAAGTGTTTAAACTAGCCAGGATCCTTTTAAGTGATACTGATTTGATTGTGAATGTGACTTCTGCAGTTGCATTTCATTGCAATAGATTCTATTGCAGGTAGTCCTAACCCTGAGCAGAAGTGCTTGCCAGTCTTTTCTACACTTTAAATACCCCAGTTACAATTCAAATCATTTTTGATTCAGAAGGTGGCACGAGGTATGTGGACATCTCTGAGAGCACATTTTTGACCAGCAAGCTAAGAATGCTGGTTAACTGTTAGGCTGACTTAATTGGGAGCAATACATGTGCCTACGTCTCAGACACATCTCTCAGCTTTTAAGATAACTTTGTATTGCACTGCAATTATTGTATCATGGTTTGCTTTGTTATTAAATTAGATGTTATTTTGTGATGGGCAGTGGGTGATTAAAATAATTCCCTGTAGCTTTATGGCCCTAATTACCAACGAAAATGCTCATGAGACCTATTGTGACTCATTAAGTTACCTCATGTTCATTCCAAATGATGCGCATGAGTCCTTTTAATTGGATTAAACATGGGATAGCATTTGGCTGTATTAATTTCAGGTGTTTAGTCCTAGTTAGAGCCCATCCTGGTAGATGTATGCAGATGGAGACTTTGTATATGAGAACAGTTCTGTCATCATGCTATACAGAAACAAAACTGCCAGATTTCATTCACTGTGGCAATGAATTGGTTTCATTGTAATGGGAAGAGTTCTGATTTTCCTCCGAGTTCACTTTACCTACACTCCTGTATACTTCTGAAAGTGAAATGAATCTGTAAGTAGTGACAATACTAAACTAAATTCAGGATACGAAAAATCAATTGTGTGGAAAAGTAAAGGTGTTTGCAGATGTCTCTGGTGAATTTTTTGTACTGCAGAGTTAAGAGTCATGATGGAGAAAATTTTGCCTCAGATTGAACTGTTATCAAAAGGCAAAGTTAAATTTTAAATTAAAAAACAGAGACGGATTAATACCAAATACATCCTGTAGCCTTTTATAAGAACTATGCATCATATGGGTCTGTGTAAGCACAAGGAAGCCCTTTACTATGTGAACACTTCAGTAGCTCCTTCTTAAATTACAGACAAAAGAAGTGGGTCAAGAGAGTATTTCTGTTGTGACACAAATGGGTTAAAAGAAGTAATAAACTTCCCTCTAGTACTCTTTAAGGGTTTTTTATGGAAGAGACATGAAGCCCTTGTTCCTTTAGGATGTGGCTGTGCAAGAAAGTTAGATCTACCAGTAGAGCGAAAAGAACATTTTCCAGTGTGAACTCCTCATTAATTTAGCCTGTGTTCCTTTCTGCATAGGTGTGAGCATATGTTTACATGTTAGTACCCATTTTGTTTGTATACTTACAGTCAATACACATTTCATTTGGTCGACTAAAAAAGCAACCCCAGCTGCTGTCTACTGGTGGATCATCCTCTTTGTCATTAGCAAACTATCAGTAATTTTCTTTTCCGATCAGTCACATTTTGTTTAAGGTCACTCACGACAATGTTAAGCAGCAATGCCCAAAATGTCAGACGTGTGTTAGGTACTCAGCAGTGATTCCCTGTTGAGTGCAGAACTCACTTCAGGGCCTACACACAAATCTCTTGACCAGAGGCTTAGATGCTTCCAAGACTCTCATGTAACCAGCCAGCAAAGCTGTTTTTCCAATTTTTGCTGCTTGAATCTTGTCCAAGCAGATTCTCAAAGCTCTGGGGTTTGTTTGGGGGTTTTTTTTGCATTGGCCTTTTGAGAGCTGGTAATTGAATCAGCTGAACCTGGTGACATCTTTTGTGAGAAAGAACTGCTGTCCACTGCTTGAATGAATTTATTGCTGTGTTTGAGCTAGCAGTGTAACAACAGACTAACAGAGACATGATAACCACAGAATTTTGTCAGTACCTCCCATGCCCTTCATACTTTCCAGCTCACACAGGAAGTATATGGCTGGCCTGGGAAACAAACACTGCTCTGTGCTTTAAACTGAATTTGTCTTTCATTCCCTTACACAAATAACAGAATTAATATCTGTCCATCTGTGATTTTCCCCTGCGTGGTGTGTAATGCAGCCCATTCATGATACTTTTTTTTCTGTCAAGTGTAGAAAATAGAGAAACAGAGGTGGAGAGGCTACTTGACTTACACAGAAATACCCAACGCTGACCATCCTTACCACCTGAACAATTAGCACAGCATCAGGTCACAGTCAGCAGATTAAAAAACTTCAGTGGTATTGCACTTACAATCAGAATTTACTACAATCTTCAAGTATTTTGGTTTCGAGATGATGGCATAGTTGTGTTGAAGCTAACCAGTTGTGATTCTAGGCACTGTTATTTGATCCAGAGCTCTTCCAGTGGACAGTGGATTCAACTGCACTCTGGGGAGAAGGTTTTTTCTGATTATCTCATGCTGACTGCAGGATGTGTAACTTAAAAACGCCCATCAAGAATGTCAGTAATATGCCTTGTGCTGCAATCTCATTATTTGCTGTTCTCTCATCTATTTGCCAAAAACCTCCCTACATCTTAATCATTTCCTTTTTATATCTTCTTCAGCTTGTATGAAAATTATGGAAGTACTTCCAGACACCTAGTAACCTCCAATCCACTAATCACAGAGCAACACCAGAGAGGAGAAGGGTGTTCCCCTGTGTAAAAATAATTTTTTTTTGGCTGCTGCAGCAGAGAGGAGAAGTCACTGGATGCTTTCTGCAGGCTCTGGTGAATCCTTTAAGATAATTGTTCCAGACTGCAGCCCTGAGGCTGCTGAGTGATACTCTCCACACAGGAGAGTTTTCACCAGCTGAATGGATGTTAGTTCCTTTGTGTTAGGGCTGCCCCCTATGTAGCAGGGACTGCAGTCACATCTGTAAAACACAGAAAATAATTATAGAAATAGCTACAGTCACTATACTCATATAAGTAGCAGGGAGGCTAGCACACCATGTAGGTGTTCTTCTTTTCTCACACTCCACGGCTACACTGCTGGCATGACCAAGGTAATTTGTAGCTAACTCAGCCCAGCCTAGAAAAGACTCAGTATGGCCCTGTACTTCTGAGAGCCTCCAGCACAGCTGTTTGCAAAGATAACTGAAGTGGGACTGTTCCATTCTTTTACAGGCTGTTCTTTCTATAAACCATAAGGATTAGAAATTTCTTATGGAAGAGATCTGAATGAAGAACTGCTTGTTGTAGAGGCTTTGGTTTACCTTATGTGTTGCACTCATCTTTGTCGCTTTATGAAGATTATATAGGCTTCTTATCTGATTCAGAGGAGGACTTTGCCTTTGAGATAAATATTTGTAGGGGTTCATGCGTGGCTGTATTTATAAGCAGCAGTCTGAAGGAAATTTTGTTATTCAGGTTGGATCCAAACAGCTAAACAGAATGAATTTACTTCTCAGGAAATTTAGAAGACAGCCAAAGGTATCTGGTCATAAAGATCCAAATGCTTTCCTTTGTAGTAAAATGGCTCCCCAGATCACCTCCACATGTGAATATGCATTCCCAATAAAGCAGGGCTGTATTGCTGAATGTATCTACACCCTGGGTCATGTGCAAGCAGGGACACCCATAACCAAGGGTGCATACGTGTGGCAGTTACATAGTTAATTTCATTAGTTAATACTGGTATTTTGGCAGCATTTCTACAAGTTGTATTCAGTATTTCACAAATAGCAGCCACTTGCTGGAACCTGCTCCCAGGGCATGGTGGATGAGCTTGTCTGTCTCCTCACACCAGTGCATGGATGCGCTCTTGGCTAACTCCTGGCTAGAGCATAGGAAATTCCAGGTCTGGATATTCACTGTTCCACCTGAGAGCCAAGCCCTGGAGCTACTGAACAGATCATTAACTGGGATGTGAAACTTGTTCAGCCAGTCTGAAGCCTTATTTCCCTTTGACGGCATGGTCATCAGTAGATTCCTAAGGCTGTTTATTTCTAAGGGCCTTGCTTCTCTGCTTCAGTCATAACTAACTAAACCATGATCTAAGAACATTTGATAAACAATTGAATTATTCAATTAGAAGTTAACATGTACTAAGTATTGACAGATTCTTTACCAAGTGGCTTTGCTCCTGACCCAGCCACTCCTCCCTTTACTCAGCCAATCTTTGTTATGGGTGATACAAATGTCTGGTGGGCTTGATTGTCTTATTTTGTTGGAGGCAAGATCACAGAAAGCCAGAACCAGCCTTACCAACAGTAGAATTTCAAAGAAGTTGTCACTTCATTGTCCTGTGATGAGCAGCTGAGGGAGCTGGGGTTCTTTAGCCTGGAGGAGGCTCAGGGGCCATGCCACTCTCTAGAGCTACCTGAAAGGAGGTTGTGGCCAGGTGGGGGTCAGCCTCTTCTCCCAGGAAACTTGTAGCAGGATGAAAGGACATAGTCTTAAGCTGCACCAGGGGAGGTTTAAGTTGGACGTCAGGAGGAATTTCTTCACAGAAAGGGTGATTAGACATTGGAATGGGCTTCCCAGAGAGATGATGGAGTCACTGTCCCTGGAGGTGTTTAGGGAAAGACTGGACTGGACATTTAGTGCCATGATCTAGTTGACATGGTGCTGTTCAATCAGAGGTCTTTTCCAATCTAATTGTTTCTGTGATTCATTTTTTTCCCCCTTCAGGACATTTCAAGCCTTTGTTTGTAAACTGGTTCCTAAAAGTTATTAGCTCAGCTCCCAATCCTCATAATGTGTTGGAATCACCTCTAGATTGTTTCCTTTATACTGGTTTACCCTTACATTTCACTAAGAAGTTAAATCTGTTGCTAGAAACCAAATTACTTTTTTGTTGTATCTCTGCAAGACAAACCACCTATCAAAGATTCCAATTTTTACTTGCCTGTTAGTGACTTTTGCAGTAGTTGCTTTTTTTAATCATGGGACTCTGCTCCTTTTTAAAATCCTCTCCTACCTCCTTAGTAGTATCCTACAGCTACGTTCTCATCACATTCATCTTTTCTATTCATGCAGTACAGGCTTCTCCATACTCTTGGCTTGTCTTAGTGTGATTCATTGTTTTTACATACATTCACAGTTCTTCAGTGTTTCTTCCTCCCTGCTATTACAGAAACAATGTACATCATAAAAATGAGCTTTCTAAATTACAATTTCAGACCCACCATGACCTTAACCAAACAGAATTTCAAAGATTATATAGAGAGGATAACCAAATGCTTCTTCCCATCTTAAGTAGTAGTATAACCTTCTTTGATTTATCTTTTAATCTGCGCTACCTTATCTCAAAAATATTACATAAGTAGCTGAGGTTAAATTTCCTAAAGACATCTGCTAAGGCATTATTTCCTATACCAAAAATCAATAGGTTATTTGTATTTGCTTATCACAGGTATAGATGATACATAGTAATTACTGTCCCTTGTGTTTGCAGATTTCTCCTCAAGCAAAAGACACACATTTACACAATACTCAGAGCATAATACGCGTTTTAGAACATTGACAGATGTTGAAAACAAGCATAGCTCCTCTGAAGTCTTTCCAGACAGCATTCATTGTGTTCTGGAAAATGTCTTTGTGCCCCCAGAGCTGGTTGCAGACCTCTTACCAATTGCACGATATGTAGGTTTTAATTTTCATTTTTAAGGAACTACTCATTTTTCAACAGGGGCAAGTCTGAATGGGTCATTGTATTTTAACAGAAATTGTCACGGAAAGGCAGGGATGCTCTTCCAGAATGGCAAAGAAAGAAGGAAGAGGGAGATGTATGTTTTGGTTCAGGCTGTAAGTGGGGGAAAGAGTTACTTGGAGGAAATGACAATAACTGAAAGATCTTTTTCGTGGTTTAAGGGCAGCTGGAAATTAAGCCACACAGCTGCTCCCCTTCCCCACCCCTCTAGTGAGAGAAAAAAAAGGCAGAGATCCAGAGCTGAGATAAGAACAACTTACTGGAAACAGCAATGAGATAAGAAAATGAACAATGTCAGCAACACTATTTAATAACAAGTATACAAAAAAGAGGGTGATTTACGTACAAAAAATACTTGCCATCCGAGCAACCCAGCCTGGTGCCACGCAGCTCCAAGACAAAGAACAAAATGGCCCCCGGACTCTCCGCGTGTACGTTTTCCCCCCCAGGCCTGAAACAATGAAAAACAGTGGCAGAGAAACCCTCCGGTCGGGACAGTTGTTACCCCACTGCTCCCTGGAAAAAGGAATGCCCGCCCTGTCCCGGGAAGCGAGAGCCCTTTCCCTGCCCCTGGCCATGATGTAAGATGGTATGGAATAACACGACTTGGCCACACACACGTGGCTCCAGGCTCCGTCCCTCACGCCCTCAGCCAGAACTAGGACCGTCTTACAGAGAGGGTTTGGAGTGGCTTCACAAGTTTAAGTTGGTAGCCACGGTGAAAGAAGGGAAGAGAAGTCATACCATTCGCTATGCTGAACAAAAACAGGGGTTTTATCCTCCTATTAATGAATTCTTATAACGCTAGTGAGTAAAGGCGTTCCCTCAAACCATGGTGAGCAAATACGTACATATTCAGGCCTCCATTCAAAACTTCTGAGTGATTTTTAATGGGTACAATTAGATCTAAAGAGGGAGGAACATTCCTCTGAAAAGAACAGGATGTTTATGGATTCGTAGATCTCAGAGCTGAGGCAGGTGACTCAGATGACTCAGACTAAGTCTCCATCCCAGCAGGGGAAGGGCCCCTGCACCTCTCAGCTGCCTCCCTCTCTAGCCCAGGGAAGGCATCTAGCCCAGAGTTAATAGAACAACACACCCCTTGCCTCTGCTGGTTGTTCTGCTGCTATCTTCCTTCTCCTTTTTAAAAAAGTAATTGCATAAAAGACTCCTACACTTATCTGTTTTCAGATTGTCCTCCTCTAGTTTTGAACCACTAGTTCTTTGAATGTTTCCCTACTCTCCAGGACTCCCTGCATAAAGTCCCCCCTCGTAAGGTGTCGCATGCAAATTGAGGCATTTCTCAGTAGTCTTTCCGAGAAAGCAATTCTTCTCCCCATCTGTTAGTGCAAATGTATTTACTCTGGGCTTGTAACTTTTTTCTATACTTTGTCCCAGGTTACTATCCGAACTTTTACAAGGTAGTAACTCAAATAGTGTATTTTCACAGGCTCCTTACCAGAGACCCAGAAAGATTAAGCCAACTTCTCATTTCTGTTTATGTATCCAAGGGCTAGTTCTTGTGCCACTGTTTCAGTGCTGAATTGCTTGTCCACCGGGGCTACAGAGGATTTAGGGATATTTACTACTTTCCACGTTCTGTAAGTAAGATCAGCATATTTTGCACACTGAATAAAAACATTAATTTAAGACCAAGTGCCACCAGCTTCTTCAATAACATCTCTATTCCACAATGACTTCCTAATGGAAATTATTTTGAGGCTATTGGTTGTTTCCTAAACGTTGTATTGGATCATACTGCATAACGTTCATGTTTTGATGAGAGTATCGTGATACTTAAGGTGACAATTAAATGCCAAGTACTGAAATAATTTAGGTGCACCTATGTTATCATCTTTATCAACTGTCTTTTTCAATTACCCCCCTGACAAATAACAGAATTTACTTTTCATCAAGCCATACAGACTGATGTGAATTCTTTATCAATAGAGTCCTGTATTAACTTCTGCATAATTTGGCCCAGGATGACTGTTAGTGCTACCTGGCATAGAGTAACCCAGTTCATTCCCTAAATAAATTTCTCACATTTGGACTATTCCGGCTTTCCATGTTATTCCAAGGTGTAATTTCTTTTGAGTAAGACAGGTCTCTCTACTTGCCTCAGGAACACATGATGCCAGTAAAGCATGCAGTCTTGGAACTAGAGAAGTGGAACTGTTTTCACAATGTTTACCCCCCAGGGAAAAAGAACTAAAAAAATCTGAAGAGAGCAATTTGCCTGCAGACTAAGAATATGCTTATTCCATCAGATACAGTTTTCCTATTGTTTCACTACATTTATAGTGATTTTCTTTGTCAAAGTAACTAGTGCTTAGAAACAATGAGAAACCATACCCTGCAACTACAACTCTGACATAAAAGAAAGCAGCATAATTTTTAAAGAAAACTAGTGGGTTTGCCAATTAATTTCTTGGCCTGCCATATTGATTTCCCTATAAAGATCTCAAATCTCTTAAAAAAAATACACTGCACTCCATAATACAGGGCTAACTTCCTGGGAAAGCTAGCAGGGGTTGTGGCCTTCCCATTAGCAAGTTGCTGTAGATGCAAGAGATGTTTCCCCATCATCTGACTGTGGAACATCTGACAGCTTTTCTCATCTCGTCAGCTCAAAAGTAAGCTGCAAACTCCATCTCAGTGTGCCAGGAAGGCAGGCGGGACTTTAACTTAGGTGGATGATGCACCAAAGCGTCCACAACATTGTCTGAAGCCACCTAAACCAAGAGGTCCTGGGCAGTGTTCCTCTACCTCTCCTTCCCTCCCAGTCTGGCTTTAAATGACAGACTGCTGTCACAAAATCCACGGAGGAAGTGGGAACTGCGAGCTGTCTTCTGCTTCCTACTCTGTTTTGTTTCTGTGACTGTCACATTAACAAATTTAACTGAATCTTGTAATTTTAGAGCTTACGCTGATACTTATTGACAGCAAACTTTTTGATGAAAAAAGCACACTAGATTTTTATCTGACATGATTCATAACAGATGTTAGGATTCTGTTCTCCATATAGATGATGGGTCGAGTGAGAATAACTTTCAATAAACACTGTAAATAATATACCTTCTGTACTTTAAAACATGCCCACACTGGAATAATTGTATCGTAAGTGAGAATGTATGTTTTATAAAACTCACAACTTGACTGAATTCCCAGAAGCCTTTGAGACACTTGAATAAAGATATTACTGATTTTTATCTCTGATTATATAAACTGTGTGTTTGTAAACCTGGAAGTCAAATTAACAATAACAAAGAAAAAAAATATAATTCATCTATGTACTTTTTTCCTAATTAAATGTTACTTTGATCAATACCCTTTTAAATTCTAGTTGGATGATCCAATTATTAGTAGGTAAGTACTAATGTGTACTGTGTGTGTTTATTTGCATTTTCAAAGGGAGAATGAAGTGCTTTAGGACTCTGAGTTATCAGATAACAAAGCTCCAATCTACAAACTCCTAAAGTACTTTGGTAAGTCAAATCAGATCCTTTGCTCTGTGTGGTTTTTCTAAACAAGTTCTAGGCTAACAAGATAAGGAAAAAATGGAAGTATGAATATAGGGGGGTTCTTTGTATGTGTTATTCAAAGAGCTGATCACTTCTCTAGGATTACTTCCAAAAGCTTCTATCATTTCCCCGCCACCAACCCCATAGGTTTGTCTAATCTTAAGTATATTCCCTCACTTCCCCAGCCATCTCACAATCAGTATATTTGCATTTGATTATTGTTACGGTATTACCTTTAAAATCAAACAAAATTATGACATCCTTGTTTTTGCAGCTTTATAAATGTTTCGGAGCCAACGACAGGAGAGAAACCCTTTTACATATACTATCTACTGGAAATACTATTAATCTTGTTCTATGTTGGTCGTTACATAACCAGTTTGTAACTGAGAATATAAGTCTCAGACAAAGCCAACCCATGACACAAACACCGTGGGAAAAGAATTTGTAACAAAATGGAACACTAAATAAGGCCTTGAATAGCTTTATTGAAATCTGTATAAATAAACATGCGCATTTCAAATGTAAACCCAAGTGAACTCAAGTGCAGACAAAATTTTAACCTCTGTCATGCAGGAGGTTAGTTTACATTTAAAAAAAAAAACAACCTCAAAGCAGCTTTAAAATACCAGGATGAAACACCAGTTTTAATATCAAGGTATAAAGCAAAGCCATGTCCAACATATTTCATTTATATCCTGGTCAAATGCAATTTTTTAAACTTTTTAATGCTAACATAAATAAATAATTTACCAAAATGTGCACTCACAGAGTGAACTTTTATTTACAATACACAATTTATAACCTATTGTATTTGATTAGTTCAAGTGAAGAACATCATACTTTTTGCTTTTTTCTTTTTTAAATTTTAAACAGTGGGACACAAAGCAATTATCCAGGTAGTAGATATGTGACGTGTGCCCCCACATTTAAGAGCCCCTCTCAAAGGCAGTATTGTATGCAAATCAACAATACATTCTTCCAACTAGATCAATGGGAAAGCAGCAAATCAAAAAATGTTTCAAACTGTCACACTTATTTTGGCATCCTGGACCCCGGAACGTAGTTAACTGAAATCCAGCTTGGAGTTTGTATGCCTTATATACTGTACAGGTTCTGACTCGAACATGCAAATGCCAATTCTCTTATGAGTTACCTTTTCAGATACACTGTAAGGCTATGGTGAATTCCATCCGGAACACACAAAGAAAATTAACAGGCCTACCTTTAAAGTGATTTTGTTAATTAACAATTTAAAGGCAGGTTATATTGAAAATATTCTCAACTAAGCCTGATACACAGTCATTACTATGGATACAGAATACTATTAACTCGGACCTTAATACAGAGTAGTTTGCAAGCTGTCAAACTACAAAAACTGGGGAGAGAGAACTTACAGCACAATTTAAATTTTGGACTGTTATCAGATTAAAATTATGCATGTCTTAGAAGCAAGATAACAGGAATTATGTCTGCGGAGTAGATTCCAACAAGCAACAATGGATACTTACATTTAATTGAAAACCTTTTTGTTAATGCAGCATGAAATCCAGAACCTGTTCCACAGCAGCAGTAAGATGAACGTAATATTCTGGATGTTCCACTATATCACAAAAGGTTAAAACACCTTTTTCAAGCTATTTCTTCTATTGTGACCAAATTAAAAAAAAAAAAAGGGAAAACCAAAAATTTGCTGTTTCAAGAAAACTACTACTTTAGGTATTTATGACATTTTTACTTGTAGTCTGTTGGCAGCCTAAGGAACATGTATATATTCATCCAGAAACTAGACTTGGCAGTAGTATTCTTGCAGTACTAGAAAAGTAAATGTCAGAAGTCCACAGATTTAATATTTTAGTTATTAATTCACATCCAAAACAAAAGAAAACATAATCCATCAGAACAGCAGCAGAAAACTTAAAAGGGGTTTATTTGTGATTTCCTATATATACCTTGTGAATATGAGACTGTAAATGCATTAGAGACAATTTCTGTTTAAGTTTTTATTGTTTCACTTCAAGTACTGCACATGTTAAAATGTAATAAAGATTTACATTCTATTATCTGAAACTCCCCATCTCAGATTTTTATTCTTAATTTGGTGGGCATTTTCACTCTTTCAATGCGTATCCCCAGGAAGAGAGTCTCTTTTATGGCTTCTAGTTCTTCCCATCAGTTAGTGTGCATACAATTTTCATTTTCTATATCATTATCATTTTCATTGCTGTCTTCATCACTTTCTAGTGGGATGCCTGTGGCAGCTGAAGCACCTTGTTTAGTTTCCCGGTCAAGTGGGAAAAAGCCAGTTCCACTGATTGTGTCCTGTCTCTGGTAGAAGAGCACATACGCTGCTTTGGACTGTAAAAGAGAGTAGTACAGTATGTTCGTGAGGCTTCAAACAAAACATTTACAATCCAGGTTACTAATTTCTTTTCTTTGCTTCCAAGTACACAAGGTAAAATTACAAAGAAATCCAGACTGTTTATGTAAGTTATTTTTGCACGTTGTAGCAAAACATTTTTGGTTTGCGCTGTCCTTTGAAAGAACACAAACTACTGCTTACAGATTTAACGCAAGTGTCATGGTTTACTCTTCATTTTTCCTGCCCCGAGAAGAAAACATCAACAGTCCCAAATCTGGAAACATAAGAGATACTTGCCACTATCTGGTCCTCACTTGCAGTGGACACGCTACTGTCATCAAAGTAGTACCATTTTCCATCATCCTTATTTTTTGCAAAAGCAGTATCTAGGGCAAAAAAAGTACAATGTCTCAGGACTTTGTATCTTCATAGATGTAATACGAACCGTTACTAGAGTATGTTACTGTCAAACACTCCATATTTAACTAACTAAACCTCATTATCACTATTAAACATCTTTAACACGTTCTTTTTTGAGCAAAGAGAGCTTAATCACTAACATTTCCCTTCTAAAGACAATGTTACTGAAAAGGACAGTTAAAATACAATCCCTCAGTCACTTTTTCTCTCTGCTTTCAAGGAGAAGCATAATGAACAAAAATACAGACAAGCAAGACAAAACCAGTTTTAAGAGTACAGTAGCTCTTATGTTTTCTCTTTTCACAATATGCTTAACTGGAAGTCTAAAAGAACCTACAATTACCCTCGAAAGCTCACCGCATACAGATTTTTGTGTTAAAATACTTGTGAAAGCATTTCAAGGTAACAAAAAAATAGTTGTCCCATAACCATTAAAAAGCACCATTGATTCAAAGTGATCAGTACTTCAATCAAAATCAACATGGAAAGAAAGCTGACATCTAGAATGATGACACTTGAAATCAACTTACAGTGCCCTCCTCCCATTCCTCCATAGTGGTTGGAGACAGCAATCAAGTTGTAGCGGCAAGGCCCTGCGTTGGGATTGATAAGGAACTCTGACATGTCCAAGTCACTGTTAAAAGAACAAACCAAAACAATATAAAAGAAACAGCAAAACTCAACCAAAAGTCAGTCATGTTAGTAGCATTTTTAACCGCTTCAGTTTGGTGGTCTCGGAGCCCCTTACTCTATATTCCCTAGAAAAACACACCAGACTACTCTGCCAGTGCATCTCTTCTACTCTGTGAGAAGTGGAACAGGAACCAGCACTATTCCATATTTTCCTATTATTATTATTTTGCCAAGTTTGTAATTTTAACCCAGAAGCATTTTGTCATTAGTTTACTGGATCCTCTCATGGAAGCTGAGAACAAACCCATTTTATGTAATTGCTGTATTAAACACATGCCCTAGTCATGCTTTTACGCTTCTAGCATCAAAATATTTGAATTTCTTACTTTATTGGAAAGTCAACCAATGTATCCAACTTGTCCCTCATGTATCTGCTGTAGGAAAAGCGCTTTAGATGAACTACCAGTACGGGGGGCAGTGACCACAAGTCCAACTTCTTAGTAGCTTGCTGATGTTCTTTACAGTTTGGACAATACCTAAAAGGAAAAAAAAAATCAATTTTAAGTAACTGTAGTCCATATGTACATTAAAACACATCGCCACAGAGAAAGTCAGAAACATGGGAGGAACTGAATGAGCAAACACCACACACTCTTCATCTTCTGTTACTAATGCCACAGATATCCCTTCCAGTTTAAAATGTGCAAGTGTGATCCCAATGAAGCTCAACATAATTTTAAACACAGAAGTAGCGCCCCCCAATACTGGATTCTCATCTCCTATACCCCTGATCAGATTCCTGTATCCTTAGTTAAAACACAGCATTCTTGTATTTTATAAAAAAAAGATTTAATGTTATGAAACTAACCATAAAAAAGCCAAAAATAACAGACAACTGTGGTTCTTTCAATTTCCAAATTCATCCATCCCCCACCCTATCCCTTCTACCATCTAAAACCAGGTAACAGTGACTACGGGAACCTGGAAAAACTCATTATTAGGAACTTCCCTTCTTAGTAGGCAAGTATTAAACAGGCTGTGACTTAGAAATTTCTGTTCCCTGCAATGCGTACTTGAATCTTTCAGCAACTATGGCTCAGGGAGGAAGATTAAGTAAGAATGAATGGAAGCAATTCTTCCATGAAGTAGTCTATGCATATTCTACACTCTGGCATCTAACAAGTAAAAATCTAGGGGAAAAAAAAAATAAAAGAGATGAGCTCTAATTAAAAGACTGCACAAATGTCTTTAAATAGCAACATCAGATAATGACAAGAAATTAGGAGAACTGTAAGGGCAGGCTGAAATTGAAAATGTGTTTTCCCAGTTGGCTTAGAATACGTAGAATACAAACAGTGCTGGACTAGGGATGATGAACTCCTGTAGATTAAACTTGTGACGACCTAACAAATGAAGAAAAAATGGGATTAATGACCTCTGGTGAGATGCATCCAGTAGCAGCTGCTTGACTTCTGCAGTTGTATTTTGTAGTTTAAATACTCTGCTTAAAATGTGCTGCTTCACCATACCTGAGTTATATGGTATCTCAAACAGTCTACCCAGTGTTCCATAATCTAGCAAACCCAGAAAAAAGAATGAGATTTTGTAAATTGGCTCCCTACCCTGCACAACTATAGGAGAAACTCTGGTAACAATGTTTGGAGATCTCCAAAACTTTTAGGTATCTGCAGAAGAATAATTGGCAGATTCTCTTTTCAAACTTAATTCTGAGCTTAAAGGTGTCGATGAAAAATTGTTATCTGCTAGAAAACTCCTGGAAAAAAAGGACCTTATGGGAACATACTACAATTATGAATATTCAGACATGATTCCAAATTATAAATTTGGAAGAATCATGAACCAGAATAAAAGTCTCTGCCAAAAACCTGATGGCTAGAACATGAATTTGAGGGGTTCTATTGACTACAGACATTCCCCCACCCCATAAACCTGCTGTTTAAGGACATCCCTATTTCATATATCAATGCAAGGCAAGTTATATATTTGCATAAAGAAACTACAGTATGCACCAACCTCTTTCATCTCAGAAAGGAGTATTTTTTTAAACTACTGCATTGAATATGTCCCAGTATTATTCATTCACTGCCCATCACAGCCCACAGACTAGAGCACCTTATGTATCGACCCTTCCTTGAAGGCATTACTTCTGTAATTGTGAAGGCATTAAATGTCTTCCTTACAAATGTAACCTTCTGTACATGGTAAACATTTCGGTTAAGTAATGGATCAACACAGAAAACATTCTGAGAATTTTCAACTATGTTTGAAATAACAAGATTCAAAATACCATTAATAAATCAATTTCATATCTCTATGTTCAAGTGTGGTTTTGATTAATTTTGAGAAATACACTATAGAACATAATTTTAATTTTTTGTGCTTACCATGGGTCTTCAGCACCTAGTTTTTCCTTTGTTGTGAACAGCTCAATGCAATCTTTTAATTTCACAAAAGGCTTTTTCGGAGGCTTATATTCCACACTTTCATGTTTTTCAAAATCCTAAAGAGAAGTATTTCTTGAGTTAAGAGAACAAATGAAACAAAACTCATTTTAGTGATGTCGTCTTACTATAAACAGTAACTACAAAGCTCCTATATATGGAAAAACTGATCAGAAACCATTCAAGCAAAAAGTTTCCACAGCTTCAGATTTACTTCCCAGTTCATAAGCCTCAGATTTGCTAATTACTTGGATGCATATATGAAGTTTATTTACGACAACATATTTACTAAGAATAACGTGAAAAAAAGATATATTTGCTTCTTCTTGTGAAGACTTACAATCTCTTATGTCACACTAATTAAGTTGCATTTTTTACGTTTAATTTTTATTTGTGCTGGAAAAGGGAGCAACATAAACAGCTTACCTCTGCTGCACTATCATCAAAATATCTCTTCTTCAATTCAGGATCCCAATCCAAAGCAAGGAAAGATCTTTCTAAGATTAAAAAAAAATGTTTTCTCTTAATATTATTTCTTGATTTACATGAAACTGTATTAACTTTGGGCAAACACTCTTCAAAATAAATTAAACAATGCTATAATGAATTTAATACAAAAAATTGAAGCACATAAAAATTCTGCATTTCCAAAAGTCAGTTGCAATAAAAAATTAATTATTTATACAGAATTCACCATTTAAAAGAAAAATATATCAAACAGTACACAGAGAAAATTAAATATGGGAGTCAGAAAAGAGTCTCAGAATCAAATGTTGCCCAATCTGTTCCCCGTGACTTACCATCAAGCCTAGGTTGCCTATCATCAAATCTAATGTGCCTGGTATCATCTTTGATGTAGTTTATGTCAGTATTGCCTAAATTATTGAACTGGAATGTAAACAATCGCTTTTTGTGTCCCGTGAGTGGTTGACCTTTGCAAGTATCCTCAGTACATAATCCATTTTCAGAGTCATTGTCACCTCCAACTGAGTCTTCTGACTGGCTGTTTTCATTCTCTGAGGGAAGTTCCTGATCCTGGCTGGATTCATCATCTTGCTCATCTGTCTCCATTTCACCTAGAGCAATCGTAAGAATAAAGAGGAAGAAATGAGACAGAATGACAATAACCGAAAGACACTAGAGAGTTAACTCGCATTTCAAATTCAACGCCAAATACTAAACCAGTCTAGATATTCCAGTCTTACTTGGAGATCCTTCTTCATGTATTCCATTTGGGCCATTACCATTGATGCCATGGTCCTTACAGCAATGCAGAGAACCTTCAGTGTCTTCACTTTCAGTACATGTTTTTACATATCGGCTAAATATAACAAGTGAGAGCAACAGTTAGAAACAAGGGATTGTTACATAATTTACATTGTTCAAACTGGTAATGAAATTGTTACCGCAAGTCCTTGCTAGTGTACTGCATTTCTGCACTCCTTTCTGATTTACTCAGAATTATCAGTTTTACTGCCAAACATGTCTACTCTCACAAGCACATAGGAAAACCTGCCCGTATGCAACTGTACATTTTTGGCAGCTACTTGGCCTGAGACAACTTGATTCTTGGTTTCAGTCTCTGTTTGCCCAGAAATCATTTCTTTAACTGTTCGTTATCCACATTACAGAGAAAGTTACATCAACAGAAAAAGAAGCATAAACTTAAAATCGGAGGTTATACGATTCTAATTTCTTCTTCTATTTAATGACACTAATTCTAGTCTAGTTTCAGAAAGTGTCTACCATGTACTTTTACAACACAAATTAGTATATAAGCTTGAATAGTAGATACAGGAGGTATAACCATAGCAGAATAACTGGAAAACATTTCCACTTCACCAAGACCTAATAAACAACTAAGCACACAAGAGAATTATTTAACAATACAGATTGACTCTCTATCATCTTCTCATATACTTTTTGGATGAGGTCATGGTCATGCTAACAAAAAATCAAATTAAAATCCACACTAATGGCTAAAATTTTGTATCTTATATTTAACAGAAAGCATATAAAAGTACTCAAATCTAATCAGTTTGTTAGAAATACACGTGAAAGTAAGTGCCTACTGATGCCAACTATTAGCATTATTCTTAACAAACTCATTTTTCTTTAAACAATAAACTTACCACATTCTTAGCAGCAGCAGGTTATACAGTTTATCTTCAGTATTGTTTCTAGGCACTGCTATGAGAAAAGGTTGACCAAATAGTAAAGAACCACTATGGCTGTAGCTAGTGTGCCTGCACTTTTCCCTTAAACAAACAGGAATTATGACTTGTTCTGTATCTTCTGTTCTATTGATAGCAATTTCAAATCTAGAAGAAAAACAATCAAAAATACAAAGAACAACGGTCATGGAAAAGGCTACAAAGGGGGAAAAAAAAATTCCCCTCCCAGTTTCATCTTTATCTGGTGTCTAGGTTTTAATCTTTTGCAAATAACTAAACAAACTGCAAAGAGACATGAAGCACGTTATCTACACTTACACATAAATGTCATCACGTTCCATAATACTACTTAGATTTTCATCCATGCCAAATATCCTGTGGAACCTGTGATTGTATATATCAGTAACAATCATCTGAAAAGAAAACGGAGTACAAATTGTTAAATCAGGTTAATACCCATTAAAACGTTCATTGTTGTGCTTTATATAACAGATCACTCTTACCTTATCTGCAGGAACACCAGACAAAGCCGACAATGCTGTGCAAAGATCCAATATATTTCCAATTTTGGGAACAACTACTTTGTACTAAAAAGCAAAATATAATTTTAATTTCTTAAGAGAACAAATACACGAGGAAAAACCCCAAACAACACGTGTTCAGCAAATTTCACATATTTCCCTCATATTTTTGAAACTTAAAGTGTAAAGTATGTAAATCAACTAACACAATTCAAAAAGCTGCTTAAACTGTAGTAATCTGCACAACTTCACTCTAAAACACACACGCAGAGAATACTCCATTTATTGGTTTATACAATGCTTGTTTTAGAGTTATTTTACTTTCTCCATAGGAAGACTAACTGGACGAATTACTTAAGATTTTCCATTTCAATAGTACCTACTTATTTAAGCATTTAAATAGTATACATGCTATTGAAAAGATTATTAAATTTGGAATACAACACAAGTTGTTTATAAAGTATTACTAGGGAAAAAAGCAATGGCAGGCAATAGATTCTCATTTTGCATGCAGAGAGAGAACCTGATGATTAAAGTCAAAGAAAACCTCTCTGTGGCTTCCCTGAGTGCAGTGCATCTGCAGTTCGTAATAGACTCCACACAGAACTCTTACCTGTTATTTCCACAATAAAGACAGGATTAATTAGAAATAAGGTATTATAACTTTGTAATTAATTGCCAAGTATAGCATGTTATGTCCTTAAGTTTTATAATCATTTAGACTCACAAAACCACTACTGAACCTGTGCTCTTCCCAAACTATTAATTCCAGCATAACCATCTCACATCATGAGTCACGTTCAACTACTTCAGTAGTTTTCAACTCCTTTTGTGTCCCCTGTGCAACTACTGTGTGTCCTCTGTTTTCACAATTAAATTTCTACCAGGTTCATCTCTCATTAGTTAACACCTGTCCCTTCACCTTTGAATTCCCCAACTCACATTGCCTTTGCGAACACTCTTTTCTCCCACTTTCCTTCTTATGGTACTCATTTCAGGTGTTAGAGCCTTTTTGGATGCCTGCATCGCATTTATTTCCCCTACCCTCACTTAGCCTATAAGGTACAGTTAGAACCATTTAATCACGACTTGGTTATGATAACCTTATCTACATTTTTTCATGACATTTCAAGGTGTTTAATATCATCCCCTTCCTAAAAAATGGCAAAAGAGATACTCTTCGCAAAGAAATCTCATCTGAATTTTTTTCTTTTGACTATTAGGTGAGAGCACAGTAGAATTCAGAACTACCTAATATATTTAGTCATGCCATTTTTTGCACCACTCATTACAAATATTTGCCTTTTGTGATTAAGAAACCAGGAAATTAAGTCTTATGGATTAAGTGTATAAATATTTTTTATAACCCTAAAAATTCATTATAGCAGCACACAAAAAATTATGTCAGCACACATTTTAAAGATTAGGAAGCCTTATTAACACAACCATAAGGAAATTACCAATTCTTTCTTGAAACCGTACAAGGTATGTACAGTCTTCCTCAGGTATGTAGAGTATTCCCCACTTTCCTTAAGTGAGACTTCAGAACACACATCAGAAAACTACAGCTTGTTGGATTTGCTTATAAATTTGCACTGTGTAAAGGAACTTGGGTTCATTGTTAATGCCTCGTAAACCTGGGTGTTTGTACATAAATGAAGCTGCTTACCTGCATAGGCTTTGCAAGTGGATCCATTCTAACTAAATAAACTTCCAAAGTGCGTTCTTTTTTCATGGGTAATGGAAGTGTCAAGTAACAAAAGGGATCAAAGGTTACAGATATCTTAGCACATTCAGGACAAACTAGGGTAGATTTAAAAAGGCCATGAAATATATCTACAATGATGGAATCATTTCTCTTTAAATGATTTTCCCAGGCTTCTTCAGCAACCACCTGTAAATAAAGCATGATCTGGGTTATGACAAAGTAGTAAGAAATGAACAGTGAGAATTACTAGTAAAAGTCCTTGATAGAACATTCTCAGCAACCACCTAAACACAGACATGTCACTCCAAAGGACCCGTAAGGAATGCTACTACTATCAGGTTTGCAGTGCTTTTCCTAGGATAGAGATTCTGTCAGTGGCATTAGTCTTGAGAGTGACTTTCAAGAAGCTTGGTGAAAGACAAAAGCAGATAAACCTAAAAATTCCATCTGCATTAACTTGTACTCATAACAAAAGGAGAGTTTCCCTAAAGTAAGAGTACTGGAGAGAGACAGTATACTGCATACTGCAGATATAAAAATAAAAGAATGACAGAATGGGAATTGTTTTTCCAGCTGAACTCGGCATTGAATTGAAGAGGGATTTAATGAAGTCTTAAAAGGCCCTTAATATCCTCCCATTGCCACTCATTATCTTCAAAATAAACAGAAATTTACACAGGTTCTCAAGATCTCAATTTTAAGGTCTTGTCCTATTTTCTGAAATGTCTTCCAGAAAAAGCCCCACATAATCAGTTTCCCAACCTTCCAGTGCATAATCACGTACATGTATCTTACAACATACAGCTTTGACTAAAATGAAGATGATCAGCTCCAAAACCCCTACCTTGTCTGGTCTCCCATCTGCATCCTTTAACTGAATGTAAGGCTTTTTCCTAATTCTATTCAAATCCTCATGTAAACCATCCAAGAGAAAAGCCAGTAGCTCTTGACAATCTTGTTGCTGATAACCAGAAAACTGTGGTGCAAATCGTCCCACTTGTGTCTAAAAAAAAAAAAGTAAATACTTCTGGTACCTTAATTGTTAGAAAGAGTAGATAATTCTGAGATGCTACAGCAGCACACCACAAAGGTAAAACTTACAATTATAAAAGGTAAGCTTTTCAATGGAGACAGGAGGTCAAAATTAATTCTCAAAGACCAAAGCACAAGGACAGGTGACACTTACTGAAATATACATCCAAGTGTTTTAATGAATGAACTGCATACTGATGAATAGTACTTCAAATTCTTTTTGCATATTTCTCTAAGTTTTGTATACTTAAAAGTACAAAACCAAAACTGACGTTGTACGTTCAATGTAACTTCCCTACTGACCTTAAATGCTCTTGGGGTAACGTAGCTGTATTTTCCTGACCACATTTGCTTGATAAGCTCGGCATAAGATTTTGCTATTTCACCTCGCATTCCTAAAGGATTGTCAAAATTCAGCTCTTCTTGGTATTTATCATTGAGGAAGTACTCTGTTAGAGGAGGTGTGTTGCTCAGACACTGCAAATAAAAACATAGACTTTTCAGAACAGTGATTTGAATCAGTTCTAAACAAATAATGTTTGAATTTTGTTAAAGCAGCCATGAACTGTAATGTCTAGTGCCTGCAAGGAAAAGAGAAAAAACCCCAAATAATCTTTTCCAGAAACAAATAATGGTTTCAAACCAAGACTGGTTGCAGCTGTCATTACAAGTGATGCACAGATATCTGTCAAGAGCTTTACCTCAAATTTCATAAAACACAGTTGTCCAACCAACCACAGCATGACAACATAATTTTTATCAAGATTTAAAACAAACAAAAGAAGGTGTTTCTTGAGACATGAATGGCTTTATGAAACTTGTTGCTGGAAGTTGTAATAGATGCACAAAGTGGAGAGTACATATGTACGTGGAAGAGAGAACCAACAGGGCTTATTAATTCCAATTATACCATATTCAGAGCAACATTTGAAAAAAAGATTTATTTTGGCAGGCAAGAGAAGGTGAGGATGCTTGCCCTTTTCCTTCTCTTTGTTAATATCAGCTTATGGATGCTGTTGGAGACAGCAAGCCATGCTACAGGGACTAGACTTTGAATCACAGTGCTGCAGCCCTTCTATGTTCTTTCAAATTTTGTGACGCTGTTTAGAGCCAAAATTAGTCCAAGGAAAGGAAGGATCTTGCTTTAGGTTGAAATAATCACTTATCCTCCATACAAGTTTGTCTCTTCTCTCAGCATTTGGAGACAGCAGGATGTAATTACTGAAGTACAATTTACAATTTCACTTTGAATTTTTGTGTGCTGCTCTTCACACTCCTTTAAACACAAACATTTCCATCACTCAAGAATGATCTTCATGCCATGCCTTAGCATATATTCTTAAGAGTTTGTTCATTAAATATTGTAAGCTTTTCTGCATTTTTTTCCTTTATTAAAAAGATCTGAAGAAAGGTCAAGTATTTCACCAGTCTCATCTGCCTCTCTGCAAACTAGGGGAAGAGCTCCACTTATGCTACTACATAAGATATGAGAATTAACCTGGAAGAATTGCAACTTTATTGAGTGGGGCAAAAAAAAGTTATTCCTATGTCTGCCTATCATACCTGTGCAATATTACAAAGCAAAACCAGTCACATGCTGTAGAGGGCTGAGTTTCATGCCTATATCAAACTCCTTTCTTTCTCCTCCTCCTCACCTAAAGCTTTCAGGATCTGTCAACACTGCAAAAAAAAATTCCTGGTATTACAGACCCTTTTGGACACTCGGGGTGGAAGAAATAATTTTTCTCTTGCTTTATGGCAAAGAGCTTTTACTTCCAGTAGTGGTGATCCCAACTCCTCCTACCTCACAGACCAGTGTTGTCTTCTGGATTATTTTTGGGCTACTTTAGGAGATCAAATCAGTTCAACTGTTCATCTTAGTGTGAGGAATGTCCAACACAAGGAACTAAATAATACAAAATAGTATATTTTTCTACAGGTCCTTCTGTTAGTCAAGCACTATACAATGTGCTGACAATGTGGATTCCACCAAAAAAAAAATTCATCCGTTTCTAGTTTTCACCTGATAAACTGGTTTTGTCACTTTCTCAGAATATTAATTAATATTTGTAGTATAAGTCAGGAAAATTACTACAGATAACCTCCCTTTTTCCTTTAACAATTTCCACATTACAACGTAAGATGACACTGATGATAGTACTTGAATGCACAAATGTCTATCTCAACACAGCAAGTTTTGAGGTACAGAGCTGACATATTTTTCTAAAATATCAGATACCAAAACTTTTAAAACAGTAGCTGCTAAAATAGCTAATAAAGTTGGCCACATACACATCGATCTTTTCCATGTAACTGACAGAGCTAAACAATTACAAACATGTTTCCTCTTTGAAAAGACTGACAATGGAGAATTATTTAAGACCATGATTAAAGTCACAGGAAAAAAAAAAAATCCAGAATCCAATTTGAAAAGAAGCCTACATTCTTGTTTTCTGATGTGATATGTTGTAGGTTATCAAGGAAGCCTTATGCAAAGTGTCTATTAGAACCAAGACAATCTACTGGACAGTAAAGTGATCAGATTTATGTGTCCTGTTCAACCTAGTGATTTGGGATTTTCTGTTTGTTTCAAAACACAGACAATAAGTAAACTAAAAGTATACCAACAGATGAAGAATAATAGCAACCAAAAAAGCCAAACAAATACAGTATAGAACTATGGAAAACTGTTTGTGAACTAAAGAGGTAACAGAATGGCACTTTATTTCAGGTACTGCAGTCTCTACAGGTTTTCTTTAACCAACAAAATTTCTATAACGTTCTCTGAACCTAAACTGGTCATTTAGTGAAAAGATCGTGGGAAGTATGGAATAGAAGGTAGGAACTCCAAGAGAAAAACCACAGGAGAGAGGATTAGTCTTCAGAACGACAAAGGTTAACACTGAAATCATACTTCCATGTTACATACTAATAACTTGGAAAAAAGTTATTAAGATACACAGGAAAATGAAACAAAACCAACCCATTATTTTCAGTGTTATGTATACACACACACACATCTCAATGCTGTAGTCTCACTGAAATACTGTATACAGTATTAGCCTATGATAATGTTAGCAAGTCTACCTGTCCTATGAAACCCTCATAGAGGGGGAAATATAATAACAAAAATAGTCACGTCATACTCTTCTAAATCCATGTAAGTATGGAATAATTCAGATACAAGAGTTTGCACAGACTGAATTGATAACAAGAAAGAAAATGAATGAAGAAAGAGGGCCACCAAGACAGTCAGTGGCCTAGAAGCACTTGCCCTGTGAGAAAAGGCTGAAGCATCAGGGCTTGTTCAGGCTGCAGAAGAGACTGTTTGGGGGAGGTCCATGAGCGGCCTTCTAGAACCTACAGGGAAGTTAAGGGGAAGATGGAACTAGGCTCTTCACAGTGTCACGTATCAGGAAGAAAAGAAACAACGGGCATCAGTTGAAACATGAAAGGTTAAGAATATGTGGAAAAAAGTTTTCACTGTAAGAACAGTCAAGCAGTGGAACTAAGAGGCTCTACCTTCTTGGGAGGTTTTCAAGATCCAACTGGATAAAGCCCTGGTCAACCTGTTCTGACCTCAGAGCCAACCTTCCTTTGAGCAGGAGGTTGCACCAGAAACCTCCTGAAGTTCCACGAATCATCCTATAATCCTAAGGGAACAAGGAAACATTTCTTCACATCCCATATGGAATATTACACAAAAATAACGATAAAAATAAACTTCCAAAATAAAGAAAACATCTCTACCTATCACGCCAGCAAACTGGAGAAATGAGAAGGAGACACTAGGATCGTGAACTGAGATACTGAAAATTTAATATTCCTTTAAGTGTCCTGGTTCTTCCGCTTCAGGTGCTACTTACTAAGAATTTTACGCAAGGGACATTGAAATTTTGTATTTCAGCTTTCTAATAAAAGACCAAGAGCTGCCAGACTGAAAGGAAGATCCAAGTCATAGGAGAAAAAGTGATTTACTTTACACATGTCTATCCTACTTTTGTCTGTTTGCCATCAGACATGGCAAAAAGCGCTCAGTTAATACACTCCTTAATCCAAACTCCACACGCCTATGGCAACTGAAACACAGCAATAAAAACTTAATAATTTCAGATATTGGTGAAATATGCAATCATTTGTCTAGATAAACTCACAGCCATAGGTAACTGTAGAGGGAATATTATTCAGCTTTCTGAAGAAAGAAAACTTCTGAAATACCCACTGCAAAGCTTGCTCAGAAGTCAGGTGTATATAATCACACTGAGGGAAAAAAAACATAAAAATGTTGGGAAAAAATTAATGTTTTTAATGAAAACATTTACTTTCTTTCTTCTCCTACTTTTTAATCACAAAATGAAAATTTTCAGCTCTCAGGTTTTCACTGTAAAAGAAAAAAAACCCATTTCCACAGACCTCTAATCTGTAATATCCCACCAAAATAGGAAAGTAATACTTGGAAAACATCCACAGGTGGCAGCACAGCAATGCTTAACAAGACTCATTTTTTCTAATTTGTTTTCAGCTTAGAATATAGCTATGTACCTAAGTGAATGTGAATGAAACATCTGCTTGCCAAATACTTTTTTAATATGGGTTCAAGCATTCATAATAGTATCTATTTCGTAAAATCCACAAGCTCCCTTTTGTCTTTCCTGTTTTATTTCATGCTTGGATCTGCAAAAGCAGACATTTAGGCCTAATTGGTAAAAATCAAGCCTTAGGTATTTGACTGAAATAAAATAATTACATGGAATACTCTCTTCAAAAGAATCTGAAAAAAACTATACAAACGTTCCAATACAACCAAAATAAGAATACTGAATTATTGCTTTTTTAAAATTAAGGAACAGTGGTAAGAGAACAGCACTTGGGAGATATACAGTGGTATTTTAACCTTCTTGGCCTTACTCTTATTCAGCTTGCAGCTGGCTGTAATCCCACAGAGGATTTTACCTATCTCTTCATCATCTGTCCTCCTGTTGTCCTGAGCTTTTTAACACTGAAAAGCCCTACCGAAGGGCAAAGGTCTCTTTACAATAATCACTTAGAAGGATAAAGGGGCAAGCCTAACCTTACCTATAGACTGAAGAACTACTAAAGAACTTGCAACAAAATTTAAGACATCGCCAGGATTTTCACGTTACTACCTAGTATGTTTGCAGGGCAAGAACCTTCAGACAAGTTTGTCAGACTCGGGAGACGAAGCTGTGTGAAGGAATTATCCCTCTTCTTCAAGGAACATTGATAACAGCTCTGATGCAAACCATCTTCGCTGTACATGAGACAAGACCAGAGAGAAGCTGTGTGAGAAATGCTGTGGTTTCTGAAGCAGAAATGGCTCTTATGTGAACACTCAGGGGCTTCAACGCTCCCCGGAAAGCCCAGAGATCTGAGAAAAGTGGCAAGCAGCTGGTCTGTTGAAGGAAGCTGCAATGACCACACCCAGCACCAACTGAACGGAAGGGATTCAAGGCAGAGCTTTTGGTACATTAATGGAATTGAAACTATTTCAGAGTCCAATACTCCACAATAACCTATTTTGTTTAAAGAAAACAGATTTATCCTGATAAAGAGCCCTGTGCTAGCACAATTGTGAAGGAATACACTTTAGGAAGATAAGTAAGCTAAAGTAGGTGACCAAAGCAGATCAGAAAATCACAGAATAGTTGAGGCTGGAAGGCATCTCTGGTCCAACCCACTTGCTCAAAGACAGGTCACCTAGAGCAGGTTGCTTGGGACTTTGTTCAGTTATGTTTTAAGCATCTTCAAGGATAAAGGCTTCACAGTTTCCCTGAAAACCCTATTCCACTGTTTGATAAACCCCATTTTAGAACAAAGTTTCCTATATTTAAGAATTGCATGTGCTTCAGTTTGTGCCCACTGCCTCTTCTCCTTTCAGTGGGCACCACTGAGGAGAGTTTGGCTCAGTTTTCTTTACTTTTCTCCACCAGGTACTTCCAAAAAATGCTACCATCACTCTGGAGCCTTCTCTTCTTTAGGCTGAATAGCCCCAGCTCTCTGCCTCTCCACATAGGTCAGATGCTGCAATCCTTGATCACCTGTGTGGTCTCTCACCAGACTTGGTCCAGTATATCCCTATCTCTGGGGAGCCCAGAAGCAAACTCAGAACTCTGGGGATGTCTCTGCAGTGCTGAGTGGAAGGAAAGGATCATCTCTTTCAGCCCACTGGCAATACTCTTCTTAGTGCAGCCCAGGATGCTGCTGTCTGCCAAGCTGCTTTCCATCCAGATGCTGACCCTCTACACCCCAGTGTGTACTGGGGTTCCTGGGGTTGTTCCTCCCCAGGCACAGGGCTTTGCATTTCCTTTGATTGAACTTCATGAGGTTCCAGCATGCTAAGGTCCCTCTGAATGGCAGCACAGCCATCTGGTATAGCTGCTCCTCATTGCAGATTTGTGTGATCTCTAATCCTGCTGAGGGTGTATCTTGCTCCATCATCCAGGTTAATGCCTAGAGCACCCAATACGCCCAAGCAAAATTCCCTGTTTTGCCATCCACATACTATCTGACCCCATCTCTTTGTTGCTTCCAAGATTAAGACAGATCAAAACATGTTCAGAGTGCTTTGGCCATAGGCATTACAGCCAGAATAATCCAATGCTACTTCGATAAAAGTAGGAGGTGAAATTAATAGCAAATTAGCACAGTGAAATGCATGCTTTCTGTGTAACTGGAAAAAGATGCAAGTGGTGGCAAGAGGAAGAATGCAGCCTGTGAGACCTTAGTGTGTTAAGAACACATTATACTTTCACTAAAAAGCACTTCCATGGATTTCTTACATAACATTAAACTCTGAACAGTACTTTCTTTGAGAGATACAGTAGGTGAAACTGAAAGATACTTTCCATTTCCCTGCTAAGAAAGCCACCAAATAATGCATTTGAAAAAACACACTTTCAAGGACATATGTAAGGTACCATGCCAAACTCAAAGCTGCACTGCTCAATAAACACCTCATTTTCTTACCCAGAGCACTGTCTTGGTAATCAGTAAACCTGTATTTATTAATTTACACTACAGTTTCTCAGAACTTATTTGAACACTTCATTCTCTAGATGTAACTGAAAAGCAATGAAGTCAAAGCTGATATAATTTCTAATGCAGATCTCAGAATTAAATCCATTTAACACAATGGGATAACGATGTGACCTGTAATAAGTTTGTTATGCTGTATAAGACTCCTAAGGCAACAACCCATGCTTAGAATTCTCACCTAAAAGGTTACTTTTGAATTGCATATACGCAAATTCATGCATTCCAGTTCAATTAAGGTTTGAATAAGTAATTAAAATTATCCTTATATAATCAGTATAGATTGATGAACAATGTAGAATCATAAAAAAATTTTCACTATGTAGCAAGAATATTCTTTGAATTCAACTTTCAAAAGATAATTCTGGTTGACGCACTAGACAAAAACATACTCTTTTTCTCCCCTTTACAACAGCATAATGACGCAATTCAGTAATCAAGAGAGGCTACGTGTAGCATTTTTATTTAGAATGGACACTGCAAAATGTGTGTCCTTCCCCCTTTCAGTTTAGCCATCTTTCATGTAGCATGCTAAAAAAAGATATTTAATTACTTTCTGCACTGTTCAACTTCTCTTCAAGTATCCTATTTTTAGAAACAAGAATAAGTTTAATTTGATGGATGCTTTATATCAATAAGTATGGAATACCCCTATATACCACTAACAGGTGGGGGCTGACTGGCTAGAAAGCAGCTTTGCATTATATGACGCAGTGGCCCTTTTCTGTGGACATGTGATCCTGCTGTTCATCCCCATGGGAAAGGTATCCAGCTGCAAACTGGGCTGTATTAACAACTGCAGTCAGAGGCGAAGGGGAGCAAATCTTCCCCTCCATTTGGAACTTGTGGGACTGCTGCAGGAGCACTGTCCTGTTGAGGGCTACCCGGTGTAAGAAAGAGTAGAGAAGGGACAGCAACATGGTCAAGGGGCTGGAGAACAATATACAAGGAAAGGCAGAGCTATATTCATGACTTTGACCTGAAGAAGTCAAGACTAAGGGGAGAGCTTGTGGCTCTCTGCAGCTACCTAACAGGAGGCTACAGAAAAGTAAGGCCAAATTATTCACTGATTCTCAACACAAAGAAGGGATAGAAGAATCTACACACACACAATGAAACTCTGGAACATTTCTTCTTTTGAACCAATTTCAACAACTTCATAAACTTAGCTTACAAATGTACCTGAAATTCCATTTTTACCCAAACAAGCTAAAGAAGGAATGCAACATTTGGGTTGTGGGTTTTGTTTGTTTCTTTGTTTTAATTTTACCCGAAGAAATCACAAACATAAACCAGGAACCCTTGTAATGACCAAGGAGGAAAGAAGGATAACGCTGCAGCATGCTTGGTTAAGATCTAACATTTTCATACTCAGCAGGAAAATATGTGAACAACAATTTAAATACACATAACAGTTTTTTGACAAAAGGCTGCTCCAATGACAAAAAGCGAGTTCAAGAACTAAACAGAACCAAATGAACAGAACCTAGTTCTGACCATTAATTATTCTACAACTTCGGCTTCCGTTTCAAATTAAACCAGTAAGGTTTCTTCATCTTGGTAGAGTAATAGTAGATATGCTAGAATTTCTCTTGCATTCGTAGCAAAGAAACAAGCTATCGCATTCCTGTAAAATATCTCATCCATGAAATAGCAGCTATGTAGAGAGTAAAGGTCAAAGGAAAATATTTTCCAAAGTTCCAGCATGTTAACCTGTGCACTAAAAGTACATAACGAGTCAGAAATAAAGGCCCAATAATCTATCAGTCACCTGCTTTTTGACACTTTTTTCAGTACTACAATCAGTACTCAAGTGCATTTCAAAAGGAAAAGGCAGTTTTTGCGACATATGTGCATGGCAATTATTACAAAAAGCAAAGAATCCCACTTAAAGTGTTCACTCATGTAGAACACTGGTCAAACCTCCTTCTGACATTGATCATTATGAATGCAGCCATGCAAATCAACTTTTAAAGTATACCAATGAAGATGTATTATTTCCTCACTTTTAATCCTCTCCCGCTACTTAGCTGATCTCTTAATATTAGTTTTGAAACATGACAAAATAAAACAAGATACTATTCCAAGTAATAAGACTAGCTGATTTTATTTTAAAGTACATACCTGAATTGCTGAATTCATGAAACATGTATTCCCCAAGTTACTCAGGCCACACAGGCCTGGCTGCTCATTGTGTCTTCCTGGCTCTGAATAATCATAATTCTTATAAGCAGTATATGATGGGAGACAATAGTTTGAATTTTTCACACTGTAAGAAAACAAGACATCTTTCACAATGTAAACATGTACTCTATAGTACTTTAAAACATACAAGTACTTTATAAACTTAAATGATTAAAAACGTTAAACTAACTTCTGCGAACAAGTAAAGATTTAAAGCACTTAACTTTTGTAATAACATTAATGTCAATTTAAAAGTCACCTGTGCAAACAACCAAAATCAAACGTACTGCAGTAACTGCAATTATTACATCCCTACCCCTTTTTTATAGGAGCAGCTTCACAGCTTACTCTGTTCTTCATTGCTCCATCGTATTTAATACACTCAGACTTTAGACACCACCAGCAGCAATCAATCATTTATGTTCCTTTTGCATCCTGCTACTGCAAGAGTGAGGTCGGTGGGAATGGGAATGCAGAGTTACAGGTGAAAGCTGAGATTTCCAAGGCCACTGTGGCATAGCTGCCTCACTGCATCAGACAGTCTATTTATAGCTTCCCTGCTAGGACAGCACAATCCAGCATGCAAATGCAGAAAAGCCTTGAGAGGTAAAGGAATGCGCAAAATGCCTTGCAACAACTTCAATATAAATCTATGATGCATCTGTTTGGAGAAACCGGAGAAGACTGAAATAGGTAAAATGATACTATTTAAAACAATTTGTTTCCAGATGAAATACAAAAATATCAAATATAAACTAACCCTCAAAACAGTAAAGCGAGCATATCTGAGAACACCAGAAAGGCAAAGAAATCTTCTAAGAGGATCTTCTGTAATATTTTAGAAAAAAACCAAGCAACCACAAAGGTTTAACCATTTCAGGCATTGATCATAATGAAATCTGTGTGACAGCAGCTTTGGCTAAAGTTCAGGAGTATTTCTGCGGCTAATAAGCATCATTCACATTAGAAGCAACATGAACAAAAATTTGAAAGTCAGTTGCTAAGAATGATAAGGAAAAATATGCACCGCAAAGAATAAATCCTGATAAATAACTGAGATTTATAATTGCAAAGTCTGAGGATGCAAGTGCTCCATGGTTACACTCCAGCCATTACTCCTGAACACCATCATGCTCTTCACTGAATTCCAACTGTCCCCTCAGTGCACACTCACTTTTCACAAATAACTGTTCTTTTACCAAGTTATCAAAATTTTCAAACAAAATGGGATAAAAATTTCTCCTTTTCTCAATGGTCTTAGAAATGTGTGTAGTTTATAGCTCCACTGTCCATAAAACTGCTGTTATCAAACTTTTACATCCGCTCATTTCTTTTTAATAGCTGACTTTCCCATTAGTCCTTCCCTTTTCTATACATATGCATTTTCTCTGCTCTCTGGCTTGCCCCCAAACTAGCTAAGAGGTATTGTGTTTACTGGTCATTCTCAATAAAAAACCACTGTAAAGTCAATGTTCACCCACGTATGAGAGGGCCCCAGGAAAAATTACCTTCCATCTCCCTTTGCAGTTGCAGCCCAGTTACTGCAGTGAACTCCAATCCCCTCAAGCTGGCACGCCTTAGTTCCCCCAGGAATCAAAACCACAAGCTTGCCACTGGTGCTAATGCAACCCCCACAACATAACCAACCCAACAGCGCACAGCAGCAACAGAAATGCACATGCACAGGGTACACAACAAGCCTTGCTGCCTTCCTACTGCTGTCCTTACCTGACTTAAAGATAACACTTTTCACACGGTTAACAAAATAGAAATCTCTTTGAAATTTAGGAGATGTAGGGGTAACGAACAGATTTAATTTGATTCTTCTGGGGATTTTCATTCTTATTTCCTTCTCTGCAGCTCTCCCCCCTTCACAAACAGCCAACTTTGGAGGGACACTAGGAAGCTAAGGAAATGCAACTAGTATTTTTTGGCTGTAGTTTATTCATGTGAAAAATTTTCTCAAATTAGCTGAGTACCACGATGATAATTTAGTGCAAGATAATTGCAGTGCAGATAGATGCAGTGTGTATTTGCTCTAAGAGACAAACTGTCAGTTTACTTCTCAAAAGGGAAAGATATTTCTGAGCTCTTTCATCTCCAGTACTGGCTCACAGAAATATATTTGAGGGGTTTAGAGAATAAGGTTACCACTCATCCTGTGACTCAGGTCTATTAATATATTTTTCTTTCATGGTTCTATGATATTTTATCAAAACATATCCTACAAAACACAGTGCCTACTGTATGCAAGATAGCAGGAGATGTCTCTCTACAGCTCTACCAGTCGGCAAACTGTTTTGTTGTGGAAGAATGATTTTTATTTAAATTACATTGTTGCTTTGCTTTTTATGCTTTTCAGCTGGACGAAAAAGAAATTAACAGTCAATAGTAAATAGCTAACAATGGAAAGCAAGTAACGATGCCACGTAAGTCTACATGAATTTCATTCAAATGGAAATATCCTAGAAAAAGTAACCCAAGCCTCCAGGTGCTTTTCCTGCAAAACTTTCCTACCTTTAATGAAGGAACAATGCAGGGAAAAGCAGAGGGGTAGTATTAGGATAGGCCAGTCAAGTAAGAGCAGTAACAGAAAGAAAACACTGATAGTTCTTAGAAAAAAATTGCTTCACAAAACTAAGGCAAAATTTGAAAACATGAAACCATCTTCAGACCCTTGAACAGAGTTCTTGAAATGGCAAAAATGGTAAAAGGAGGTTTCCAAATGAGATTTTGCTATCTATAAATCTATACATTTTGAATTGCATGTGCTAGATCTGAAATGACTGATTTGTACCATCTGTATGTGCCTTTAAACATCAAAGCAGCTTTCAAATGGTGATGATGAACCCAGAGCACTCAATGTACAGCTGGAGTTCTGGGAAGCATGGATTTTGAACAGAGAAGACGGGAAAAGCATTACTAGCTTTGGAAAAGACATATTTTGACAGTAGAATGCCATATACCAAGAGGTATATAACAGGTGCTGCAAAAGGAATTTGAGTTGCAAGAATGAGCCCAGAAAATTAAAAGTCTGGAAGACTTACTGAGCTCTGTAATATTTCATCCATTTTAATGCACTGCCAATGTGTTTTTGTGACCAGCCACTTTAAGAAACCTGTTACCAGGTTTCATCAGATTTTAGAGATACCTGAAGCAGCAGGAGAGGCCCATGTCACGACATAAAGACTACTATCTTTATTTTTGTTCATTATCATTGTCTGGAGAGCAAAAGATAACATAATAATCTATTTAAATTGCCTTTGTCATAATATTTGGTTATGTGTCAGGTACCACATGAAGAAACTGTTTCTAATGTACTGTAATTAACACCTGTACTTCTTGGAATAAGCATATTAAAATATACCAAGCGTGTGAACAAAGCTGCCAGCTGTCCGTCTTGACAGGCTGACACTACTAAATAATGCAAACAAGTCATTTTAGGAGCCTAAAGCAATGGCTGCAAATGAAGGAAACAGAACAACTTTTCACTTAATTACCCAAGCAAAATCCCTGTTCAGGTGTTTTTAATCCCCATCCCACATAATTTAAAAACCACCATATGTGATATGAAATGTCTTGCTTTATTAACAGCAATAAACAGAAATTCCAGTAAGACCTAAAAGATGCGTGTCTCTCCCTGCTCTTCTGAATCCACTAACACATATTATGCTAATCCTCCTATGTTATTCTTTCAACAAGACCACCTGTAAAGGCAAAAGAACATCAATGATCAATTATTTGGAATCCTCCATTCCATCAAATGCAAACTCACATTTACAGAAATGAAGGCTTCAGACTGGATAAAATTTGCACAAGCTATTTCCGATATCTAATGTATGACTACCTCAACACACGATTAAATATCTCCCAATTTGAGGCTTACTCTTACACAGAACACCTCCTGGATTAGAAAAAACATTACAGAAATGTGTACCATACAAAAATACCTGATACTTTCAGGTTTTTAGCATATTTTGTACTCTATAGGTGAGCACTGGTAATTGCAAAAGCAGGCTTGCAATGACTGACTAGTATTAAGGACCTTTAAAACACACTAATGCCAACAACACACAACCTGGTGTTTGCTTTTTCTGCCTTATAAATCATCTTTGTCAGCTAAAATTATCTTCAAAACAAATGCTGGTATTTCCTTTAGAGTCACAGCATCTCATGCACATGTGGAGATGCCAACAGATCCTAGAAAGCCACAAATGCATAATTTCACTATTGTACTACGGACAACGTGCAATACAAGAGACAATAAGGCAGAAGCATGGAAATAAATTCCAGACAAAGCTGCCACTAAGTAATTAATTAAGAAAAATAACAAAGATAGTATTAATTAATGAAAAAAGTGCTTTCTTAGACAAGGAGATATTTGCGAAAAGAGTGGAACAATCTTAACCCAGAATTACATAATACAATTAAATACAGAGATATATCCTTCCATTTACTATTTGAAGCCAAAAATTCTTAATGTAAAACTATGTACTTTAAAGTACAAAGTGTATTAATGGATACGACTTCACCACTGAATATACACTGTGAGAGAAGTGCTGCTAAAGATTCATCTGCATTACATCTTGTATTGAATTATTAATCTGTGATTTATAAAATATTTTAAAGTCATCATAATTGGATTATTGCACTTTAAGGAAAACCACATCCTTCTGCACTGAATATCTGTCTTACATAACATCCGGATGTACTGTGTTTTGATATACAAGAGAAACCTGACTGGTACTTCATAACACTACAGAGTAAATGTACCTATTAACTGATTTACAAATTACGTTATAGTTAAATCACTTAAAAGGACCAATTCCTTATCAAATCTGAAATTTATATGACTTCCTTTTAAACAGGTATTTCTGCTGAAAATCATAAATTGTAAAATAACAACAAACAAACCCCAAAATTTTTCCTTTAAGTTCTAAAAGCTCACATTTTGGCTCCAAAATAAACCAAGAAATAAAATTAAAACCAGGTAAATCACGTGAACAAACTATCTTTAAAAGCTGCAAGAGCTGGCAACAGGTTTCATAAGTGCCTCCTAAAAGTAACTACCTCACTAGCAAGAAGCTAACATTTAAAAAAAAAAA
>VZTA01022531.1:59992-100252 GCA_013398855.1 Mohoua ochrocephala | reverse complement strand
TTTTTTCCAATATGGCATCTTGTCAGATGCTTAAAAAAAACTACCCTGATGCAAAACTGGTGCATGTAGCTGTATTCCTTTATGAATAGAATCTCTGGCCTGATGCTAATTATACAGATGTTTCCTTGGATATGTCTTGTATTTTAGTAGAGAGAATGTTAAGTCATTTTTTTACTTCTTGTTTGCTGTTAAAGAATTACCTGTTTTGAAGCAATGGTTGTGTTCACTTCAGTCTGGCTTACTTTTATGTTGCCACTGAAGGGAATGGTATTATGTCTTGCAAATCCTTTTGACTCCCTGTCCTTATGTTGGCAGTAACAGCTATACAGACAGCTTGACTAGGGAGCTAACGTGTGGAACCTAATCCGACCCTGTCCAAAACACATGCCAGTAAGAGGAGCATAGCCAGAAAAATTAACTGTGGGGTTGGGGTGGGGAAAGAATCTCTTTCAGGGATTCAAGTAAATTAATTAATGTGTATTCCGCTTCCCTACAAAAGTTGATGGGGGTTGTTGTACTGCATACTGTCATGCAGGAACAGAGCTAGTAAAGGCCAAATAGAAGTGGTACACTGGTTCACTCAGGGATTAGGTGTTTAGTCTCAAAGGCCTCTCTCGTTATTTACAAAAAATTTCTAAAAAGTTGTAGCTTTGAAACTTTTTAAATGACTCCTTGAAATTGGTCATGATCCTTGGTCAGCTGTATTAAAAATTCATGAACGGACTTTATGAAATTAATTATGAAAGGACTGAGAGTAGGATATACTCCATTTTTATTTCACTGATCATCTTTCCTTTTTCTCTGCACATGCAAGAGCAACAGACTAATTTCTGCATAAGAACTGTAGACAATTTAAACCTCTGTGATCAATGCTGCACACGGATTAAAAAACTGAGCCTGAATATGAAGCTTGAATATAATACTGAACTGCACTATTCTGGTAATGAACTTAATTCAGAATTCAAAGACCAATAAACATACAGCTGCCAAATGAAATTCAAGCCAGCAGACCTTAAGTGGAAACTTTGTCAGCTGGACAAAGAAGCCCTTGTATGTCAAATTTCTGCTACAGGAGCGAGTGATGGATTTCATTTAACCCGAAACATATATTGTTCTGTTAGTGTCAGAAAATTTGCAGAAATTTCTCCTTAACACATGTGTGGTCTTACTCAGGAACTGCAGTTCTTGTCCTTCCCTCTGCTTCCCTACCATCTCTCCAGAAGAAGAAATAAAAGTAGTGTGAAACAGCTAAACTCATAACCCATAAATGCACCTTGTGTTTTTCATTTGAGTAACTTACGACAAAAGAAAAATAAGGTTAAGTTGTAATCTGTTTGGGCATGGAAGGTGTGGCATTTGGGAAATGGAATGAACTGTAGAAAGCTGAAAACATTAGGTGAGGGCAGAAGATAAGCGATTGGCCAGACCATTCTGTGGATGAGCATGAGTGGAGAGAGAGCTCATTTGATGTTTTCCTATTTCAAATGACCTAAAAGAAGGTATTTAACAATGGTAGACATTGGACAAGTGACTTTTTCCTGACCCTGTTGTCAGCTCTCCACAATCATCGCAGGGCTTTTGATTTCTTCTTGTAATATGGAAGAGTTTCACAATTCACAGTCTCAAAATCTGCTAACTGAAGAATAAGGGAGAACAAAAGATTTACCTGGCTTAGTATCCTATTCTTGACAATAGCCAGAAGCAGAGTGCTGAGAAGGAGAATACAACTAGAGTAAGGACATGGTAGTACCTCCTCAAAAGAGTCATCTGTCTCTTAACTCAAGATGTGGGAACTTCCTGAGCTAAAGCTGGTTTCTGTAAGTAACCTGCAATGAATTTTCCTTCTTTAAACTTACCCAGTTCACCCGTGAACCTGTGTAACCTTTTAATAGTCAAATGGGAGGAAGTTGCACAGGTTAAGTACATATTTAAGAGTGATTGCCTATTATTTTAATTTTACTGACTTTGTTTATGACTTCTTTCTTCTTCAGTAAAAACAAGCAGTATCTATCCTCCCTTTTTAGGTGCCTGTTTCATAGATGTCTGTCATATTCCCCATTAGAGGTCAGGTTTATTCAGTCATATCTAGTATGGAAGCTACATTGACCTCCCTTGTTGCTCTTTTTGAACATTTTCCCATTCTTTTTTTATTTTCTGTTTGGAATAAACACAGAAATCATCACAGAATCCAAATAATTTGGGAACAGTTGTAAATCAAACCAGGAATCCAAGCATTATGAGTTAGGAGTATAGCAAATAATTCTTGCAGTACCAACTCCTTAGGTAAGAATCAAAAAATATTGGCATATTTTTCTTAATTTAATTTAAGGCTAATCTTATAGAACATGGATGATTCTTCACAGAATCATAGAATATTTTGAATTGTAAGGGACTCACAAAGATCATCAAGTCCAACTCTTAAGTGAATGGCCCATAATGGGGATTGAAGCCACAACCTTGTTATAATTAGCACCATGCCCTAACCAACTGAGCTAGTGCCAGGATCGTCAGAATGTAAGTCTTGATTTAAAACTTACGGTTTTCTTCTTAGGGCTAACTCCATATCATCCCTCTCTTCCCCTCTGTTTTTGACAGAATGGTTCTCCATGCCTTTTAAACAACAATTTCTCCTCACTTAGGAGATCAAGAACTATAGTTTCCTTGCTATATAGGGATCTCTTGATGTACGCACAAAAACTTATGCGTTTAGTTGGAGACTTTTCTTGTCTCAGAAAGAGAAATTTCTATGGAGGTCATCCTGTGCTTAGTGATTGTTTCAAAATAGAGATGAAAAATGGGCATGGTTTTGATTACTGACAATATGTAGAATTTGTTGTGTACTTTGATAAATAAGTCATCCCTCCTTTCCTGCAAAATATTTAGCACCAATCTGTAATTTAGTCAAATACACTTGATTATCCTACCTCCTAAAGTTTCCTTTAGTTGTAAACAGCACATTTTATAGCTGCTAATGAATAACAAATCTGTACATGCTCCAAATTGATTATGAGAGATTGTCTGTTTACAATCTGCGGATCATTGTTGCTTGGGAGGAGAGAGGGGAGGAAAAAAAGGGGAAGTTTAAAGTAATCATGGAAGCAGTTTTCTGTTGGAAGTATTTTCCCAAGAAGTATATATTTTGTAAGTATGTGGTAAGATAATACAAGCCTGCATTTCATTTTAAAAGTCTAAATATTTTTCCCTGAAGTTTATATAATGTTGATCAGGTGCAAAATGATGATGGCCATAACTTACTGTATGAATTATAGATTATTCAAATACAGAACAGGGTGTTAATTTTTGGGAGTTAGTGTTCATAGCTCACTTTAACTGCATGCTATAACATACTGTTCTGCAGTTTGATACATCTGCAGAGGAAAAGAATATGTTACTTTTAAAATAATTTTGACTAGTTCTTTTAGTATGATTGGATAGAAGTAATATGAACGTCAAACACTATTTCACTTTTTGGAAAGAGATTTGTGTCTGTGTGTGTGCAATGAATGCTGTTATACAGTGATTGATACAAGGATGCAAACATCCTGTGTTAGTTATTCAGATGGTTTGACATGGTTCTTAATTTTTTGTGATGGTGATTTACTTACTAGCTGTTCTTATTTTTAACAGGAAGACAGTGATCCTGCAGTTCATGAAAGCCTAAGCATAGAAAATACATTATGGGCAAGCACTGTTGTTGCTTCGGGTAAGTGCTGCAATACAAAGCTGATCATGTATCTAAATACTCCATGGAAATGTATCCTTATTTTTCAAAAGCCATTCATATTTCACATTGTAAAATACTTTTATCTTCCAGACTATTAAACTGTTGCTTTTCTGCCTTCCCGTTGGTTTCATCATGCTGCTCAAAATATTTTCATACATTTTTAATCCTCCTTAATAGCTTCGGGGGTTTTTTTTGCTTAAATTTTGCTCTTTCAGTAGTGCAGTCCCTTGTAGCCCACTGAAGTCACTGACCTTTTTAATTTAATTAAAACTTCAAGATGTAAGGTGCTCTGTTCAGCTCACAGTGGATGCTTTCCCCTGCTGAAAAGCAAGGGTGGTTTTGCATTTTTTAGGAGTTTTTCTTTTATGTATACTCTGTGATTAATATCCCCTATTAAGCAAAATCTTAATCAGAAGGAATAGACAAGTTATGTAATTTTAAAATACTGGGAGCTAAAATTATAAATATTAGTACTGTTTCATATATGTCCCAGATACTATAAATGAGTACACATTATTACCTAGATGCTGTATTCAGACTTTAAGCCATTGTAACTTTTTGGTTTTAGAGCAGAAATTTATTTTCTTTCATTTTTGCTCTATGTAAGAAAAGTCAAAAGGGCTGTGGTTATTCTTCTGCATGAAAAGACAGAGAATAAGGAACTGGGAGAGCATGATTTCTGAAGAGAACTAGGATTTAAGATGGGGAATCTGAACAACTGGGAACAGCTGAGAAAGGGGAAGAAAGTAAAAGAGTCTCCAGCTAAATTATAAATTTAGTCCCTACTATGAAGACTTCTTACATCAGTGAGGGGCCTGCTGGAAGGCTCTGGGGAAGAGATTAATTTTGAGGAGGTAGCAAAGGAGTCTGTGACTGAGCACTCCTTTCCTGAGTGCTGAAAAGATAGTTATGTTCTTTGATTCTTAGTGTTATTTGGTTTGATTGCACTGGAAAACTGTTCTCACTAAAACTGTTCATGGATGGTGCCTAAAATTGTCCTCAGTTAGGTTTTTAACTTAGGTAGCCAAGATCTTTAACTTTGTATAAAAAGATGCTTCTCATGAATTATAAATTTCAATGCTGTGTAAACCTGGTTTGAGTTTGCTTTTCCTCAAATCTGAGTATGGAGGAAAACTACACTCAAAGAGTATACATTTGCAAATTCAGTAATTCTGAATCAGTACATTTGAATTTTAGTTGAAAGCCGTTCATGTTTTCATTTCCATGGTAGATGATTTTGTTTAGAAGTGTAGCTATTGATTGATTGCTCCTGATCTGCTATCTGAAGTTTGGCACCCATAATAATGGAAACAGTGCTCCTTAAAATTTATACCTTAGGATAAGTTTGGGGTTTTTACTTCTGAGGTATCTTGTGAAAGCTTAATTATTTATGAAAGACTTTAGCTCATTATTAATGATTGCAGTAGAAAAACATAAGAAAAGAAAATTCTCTTGTTGGAACATAGTTTTCAACAGTGGAATAAGACTTTAAGGCAGACTAAGGGCAAACTCACTGAATAATACAAAGTAAAACTATTGAATGGCTCTTCAAGACTGCATCCCCTTCTGAAGGGAAAAATAATGTGATCAGGAAATTAAAAATGGTGTCATGGTGTGCATACAGAAGTTAGCTTGAATTAAGGTACCACAGAAAAATCACTTCCTTCAGTAACTGATTTTGTGACATTAATTATATCTAACCTTTGGCATATCATTCATTTCATTTCCCTCATTTCATGTATTAACTACAATTTAATACCGTGGTAATGTGCTTCTCTCATGTGAGTACTCCTTGTCCTGTATGGCAAAAATCCAGATCTTAAGAATTACTCAGGACCTCTGTGGATGTAATTTTAGCATGTGATAGGATTAGCCCTTTAGCAAAAAGTAGGAAATTATTGCCTTCAGTCTGTTGCTTATCTAATAAGGCATTTACAAGGTCTTACAGGTACACTGTGCATATAGTCATGAGGAAGACCATAAGGTAAAACATCTAGCAAATTGTTAAAATTAAGATGTTCTAGATCTGGTTGATAACTGATAGATCATTCAGTTGTTTCCATCTCACTTCCAAGTTGAATGTACATAACTAAGTGAGAACACTTGATGCCGAGGTAATTAAATTTGTTTGGGTTTTTTTAAAAGTAGACTTCATAATTTAATTTCCAAGATCTGTGACAACTGAAAATCTTAATAAAAATACTGGTCAGTGTCTGACTGCATTATAAACACATATAAGCTGAATTGCTTAAACCTGCTGTGGAAGGATATCAAAGGTGGATTCTGCCTACACAAGTTTGCAGGCATCTCTGCATTCCCTCCCCTACTATGGTCAGCCACAGCCCTTAGAAGTATCTGAAAAATGTTGTGGGAGATTATGCTTGTGCACAGCTTCTACAGACAAGTGACACTAGGATTCCATGAAGATGGAAGAATAAACAGCCCATAGCATGTGAAAGTCTGCAGGTTTTCTACTCTGTAGACAGCTACCTCACCCACACTTGTATCTGATTTCAGTGTCCTTACTGTCTAGGTTCACAGTTCTGTTGCACACAGGTATTTTTCACCAAGAAAGTCTATGATGTCTGTGTGCAAGCCTAATAATTCTATTACTGCTCCTCTTTGGTTCAAGAAAGGCAGTTTGAGGCATGTGTCCAGGTAGTGGGGGGTAGAGTTCTGCCCTGCAATGTTTCCTGTACATCTCTTTGTTTACCCTAAGACTCTTCAGTATGACAGTCTTTAATACAGTCTAGCTTGGAAGGCTGCTTCCTCCAGTGCTCTCTAAGCAGCCTGGCCGTCATCTCGTACTAAGCCAAGCAAATTTGTGACTCATTGGGACCCTCTTATGCCCTTGCCAACCCCTTGTAGGTTGTTACAAAGTGTTCTGGGTCAACCTGGCGCTATTATCTTGACATATTACTGACTGGTGGTGTCGGTCTCAGGAGTGGAAACAGAGAGGTACATCACTGATGTCCAAAGGAATATACCTGAGTTGCAGATACAAAGCCTTATTTAATTTTGAAAATGGTTTTGCACAGGACATCCAGGGCAATTGTTGGGTGAGAGGGCTCTCCACCCTGTGATGGATAGATGCTGAATTTCCTGATACTCCTCTTTGACATATTACAAAAAACACATTGCATCAGGTAGGATAGCCCACTATCTCCAGGACAGCTGCCATTGCTATTTGTCAAGGTGATACAGGGGGTCAAGGTTAGGCTAGGAAAAGTGTTTGGGGAATTATGTGGGGGGATACCTCTGGTTGCTGATGGCCTGACAGTTCTAGAAGAGAGAGACCACAAATCAATCATTTTGCAGATCAGTAACAATAAATTTAAGTGTGTAAAGGTTTCAGGGAATCTTATAAACTGCATCTTGAATGCAGATTACCAAAGCTCATGAAAATATCAGGATACTAATCCATCAGTAATGGATTCTACAGAGAAAAAAAAGCACCTATTGCTAGAGCAGTAGAATTTACAAGAAAAGGATTTGCTATAACTTAAGACTTTTTATTTTCTTCATGAATTTTGGGAACCAAAAAAATTGATTCAACAAAATTGTTTAATTCCAAACAACTCAAGAATAAACTATTCCATGTCATGTTTTTATATCAAAATATAATGTTTGGTAGGGTGAGATTACTCAAATTTGTGCATTTGGAAGGCACCTACTTTCCCTGGATTTAGTATGTCTCTTTACCTCTTAGAATAACAATAAGCTTAATGGGGGAAAAAAATCCATTTTACCACACCTAATATATACCCAGTTTCAAAATTGATAGTTTAGATATCTAAATGGATATTCCTACTGATATCTAATCTACAGAGTTTTCTGCCTATTGCTGTAAAGCTGTGACAGAGATCTGTATGATGTTTATCCTAACCCTAGAAAGGACAAAGATTAATGTGCCTGGATCACACTGGAAGCCTCTGTCAGGGATGGAAAGCAAAAGCCTTTCTCTCAAGTCCAAAGCACGGAGTCATCCTTTTGTTGTTCTTTACTAAGTGAGATAGGAAAAAATATTCTGACTTTTCCACTTACAGGCAACATTCCAGCAGGTTTTTAAAAAGTAGCAGTAAGGCAGAGAGTCTCTGTCATTCTTAATATCTGTATTATCACTGTGGAATTAATAATAGTGCCTGAAAAAAGGAAATTTTGGTTAGTGAAAACTTGCAAAACTGCTGTCCCTGGAGATACACCTTTAAATAGAAACAAGTAATTTAAATGACTGAGTATTCTGAAAACCTCTTCGTTCATCTTCAATTAAATTACTTCTCTTTCAAATCATTTGTGCTTGTGGCATCAGTGACTGTGGTGTTTGTGTTTATTGGAAGCTTCAGTAGGTTTCATTTCAGAAAGGAAGAGAGGAAAGTCAGCAGTTAAATTTTAAAAAGCCTCAAAAGGTCTACTACAGTATGGACTTTAGCTTTTTGTTCTTCACTTGTGGTAATGATCAGTGTGGTTCAAATGCTGAACAAGATAATGCAGCTTTCTGAGAAACCTGCTGAGATACCTATTAAGAGAAGACTTGTATTAATGAAATTTCGTCATCATTTTGGCAGGTGTCAGTCTTGTGAAGTCACTTTAGATAAAATCAGAACAATTTATATAACTGCACAGCTGTCAAAAGCTGTATTTTCTGTCAACACCTACATATGATTTTAATTAATTTGAGCGCACCCTAGTTTTTATATGGTGCATGTAGTGCTTAGGAGATACCAAAATTGATATGATCACACACCAAATTCAGAGTATGCCTGCCTATTTGTGTGTGTTAATTCTTCAGAAGTCTGCTTTTATTTTTTTTTCTAGGCCCAAATGTTTGTTCTGGTGGCATCTTGTAACTCCCCTTCATTAACCACTCCAGCCGTACCTATCAGTGATTGCCCAGTGTACATGAGACGCACTTTGCAGAGGCCCCGTACATAAAAATACATGAGTTGTTGCTTTTAATAAGCTGAGGCTTGCAGTACAGCTATGCTTTCAGAAATCCCGGGTTGGATTCAGTTCGTTTTTCCAAAACCGTCCCTGGTGCAACCACTGTGGGACAACACTGAAACTAGGGATGGAGTTCCCTAGACCAATGTACTTAAGGTCTAAGGAACACTTATTTACCACTGATACTGTGCTAAGGCCAGAAAGTTTAAAATCTAAGATCAACAACTTGTTATAAGCAGCAGTTTAGTCAGATCTAACCAAAATTCTGCTCTAAGTTCAGTAGTCAAAATGGAATTTATCTGACTGTCACCTTTGAAACCAATTTTTCAAGGAGCAAAATATGAGACGAGTAGGACAGTTTGTTTTTCTGAGCTGCAGCAGCCTAGCCAGGCGAAACTTTGTAGAAATGTGACATCTGGAATGTAGAGTCCTCCCCAACTTCTATTGAACTAAACAGCTGGGAAGGCAGAGGTTGCTGGAGTGTGCAGGAGGAGATTCCCTACAGGGAATCCTACTGTTCAGTAGGTTAGTTTTATGCAGCTGACTATTGGACAGAGGTCAGCTCAGGATCACTCCAAAATGAAGTGCCCCAAAGGGATATGTGGACATTGGTTGGAGACAGTAGAAAGAGTTCAGAAATTATGGATTAGTGACTATTGGAGGAATTTTGGGGTGGCCTGGGCATTGATCAGTGGGTGATGAGCAATGGCACTATGCATCACTTGTTTCACTTGGGTCTTTGCGGTTTTTTGGATTTTTTTCTCATTACAGTATTTATAATCATTAATAGTATCACAAATAGTATTGTTGTTATGTTTTACTTTGTTTCAATCCTTAAACTGTTCTTATCTCAACCCATGAGTTGTGGTGGGTTTTTTTTTGGAGGGGAGGGATTGGTTGGTTGGTTGGTTTTGTTTTCTTTTTAATTTTTTTATTTCTCCTCCTCATCCCATCATTGGTTCTCTGGGGAGGAAGTGAGTGAGCAGCTGCATAAAACTAAGTTGCCATCTGGGATTAAACCAGGACACATTCTTATTTTTGAATAAATGCAATCATCTTTAATGCAAACATCTTTCACTATCATCTTTTTTTGTCTTTGGGTGTTTCTTCGATTTTTTTATGACCTGTTACGCTACAAGAGTAGTGGTAGCAGCTCTTACATGTGGTTCTGATTGCCAAAGACAAATTAAGTTAATGTCAGACAAACATGTAATACTTCTACTTTTTTTAAAGTTTTCTGAGCAAGGAGTTTCTGAATAGTTATGCTTATTATTTCTTTATAGCATAGTGACCACCAAAAAAATCACATTATTGGTTGTACTGCCATAAAGCCATTTCAGGGCACTTAATAAAGTATTAGAAATAAGGGGTTTTTTTTTAATGCAAGAAAGTGTTATGGTGGCATATTAATAAAAAAAATAAAATTTTGTTTAATATAAAAATTTATTTAGTGATGCTGAAGCCAAATTTTCCTATAGCATGCTGTAAAAATTGACGAAAAGACAATTAAAACTTGGGGATCATTTTTACAAGCTGATGAAGAGAATATTTCTGTGTGATATTCTATCAAAGTAATTAATTGGCTGAACCAGATTTTGCATCATTACAGATGGTGGCAGAGGTAGCAGGCAATTGGTGTGTGATGTGTTCAGCACCACTTTACTCATTTTTTTATTCCCTGTGCAGTTATTTATGCTGTCCTAACTGCTGAAAACAGTTGGAGGAAATTTTAAGTTCAAGTACAAGTTTTTAACCAGTTCCATTGGAAGTATTGTTCCCACAAAAAAGAAGGAAAGTGTGTTATCATCTTTATGGATGTTTATTGCAGAAGTTAAAATGATTCTTCACTGTACATTCTGGAAAACAGCACTCGTAGTGTTATGCATAAATGTTGGGGCTTTTTCATATAATTGATTTGTTTACGGAACTAAATTAGTGCAAGTTTTAATTTGGGAAAATTTTCTCTTATTTACTTGACACCTCTGGGTTTTTGTTTGTTTGTTTTTCAGGAACTGTAATTGGTGTTGTTATTTACACAGGCAAGGAAACACGAAGTGTAATGAACACATCCAATCCAAAGAATAAGGTAAGTAATAATCTTACTCTGGGATTGCCAGATTCTGTTCTCAGAAAACTTAAAAAATAGATGTACCTAAACCCAAAAATCTACAAGTTTTTACTGTGATGTGTTTCATGTGTGCTGAACTGTCTTGAATTTTGGTACAAGAAGTGAATTCTGCCACAGTCTCCTTTTGAAAGTAAAATTATTCTTCCTTTAGCTAGGAGTGTTAGAGGTACTAATGGAAGCATTTGTCTTTGAAGTATTAATGTGCGTCTTCAGACTTTAATAATTCTGCCTCACAGCTAAATATTAATTTTCACTTCACTTCTGCCAGATTATTTTACTGTAAAATAATCTGACTAAAGGTGCACAGTAGTTTTAAGGAGTGTTTATAAGACTACTAAAGTTTATTCGGGCTGCCAGTGGTGGTAGACCAAGATAACTTAGGTTCCAGTCAGTACCCAGAACACTCTTTCAGGGATTTTTGCAAGCCATTAAAACATTTTCAAGAGATTTTTCTGTTGAGAAGATACCAGAAGTTTCAGTGCTTCCCTCTGTACAAGGTTCTTTCAGTTCTAAACAAAGCGAATAGCTCTTCCCTTAATCAGTAATGTTTCTATTGTAAGTTGGAGAGCGCCCTCAATTTTAAAGAAATAAAACTTCAGCTGTGGGCTGTGCCTTACAACCTAGACCTGTGTTTCGTAAGATGATAATTATATTAAGAAAGGAAAAAATTATTGCAAGAGGTTTAGAAAAAAAATTAACTGTGACAGGTTGCCATTTTCACGCCATTCATAATAAGTTGCTCTGAGTAGGAACATCAAGAGTGAAATGATAATACAAATTGCTTGAAGCAGTTATTGCAGTCCCCTGAGTGTATTGATTTGTGTTTCTAATAAAGAGATGCTTTTAAATGTCTCATCGACTGAGACAGGTGATATGTACCGTTACGTGGATTAAGATGGCCTTCTATTATTTTGATCTTTGTAACATGCATTTTAAAATAATAGAGTAAAAGGGAATCAGAATGTTTGTGGTGTATGGTTATTTTCTATTCCACCTGATACAAAGATGAGCCCTCTAGTAACAGAATCTTTCTCTAAGAATTCTGAACAACTTCTGACTAATAAATTAATAATTCTCACAGGTGTTTAAAATGAAATTATTTAATGTAGTAAATTGATAGGGGAGTATGCATAAATGTAACATGCATCACCTAAATTCAACAGATTCTGGAGGTGTATTAGGCTTTTAGTAAATGTTAAATTTTTTGTGTGTGACTATTTCAACAATAATATTGGCGTGGGGATTTTGTCTCTGTGGACTGAACGACCTTGTTTAAAGCAATAACCGACATGTAACGTGGCCAGTAAGGGTGAATTTGGGAACTGAAAACAGACAAAGACTTATGGCTCTCACAGCTGAGTAAGTGATAAAATGGAGTATTGCACTGTAAAAAATAGTTGTCATAATTTTTAAGATGTAGTTTTAGCTGTACCTTTCTGTGGAGTCTGCATCTTACTGTCTCTTTATCTTCTACCATGGGATGACATTGTTTTGCATACTTCTGTATGATAAGCTGCTTGCTGCCGGTAGGTGCTATTTTGTGCTAGCTAGCCATGCAGAAAGTAAACAAACAGTACTCAGTTCATTCCTCCTCTGGGTATTCGGGAATCTTCCTGTGTTTTCTCAAGGTTGACAATAACGGTTACATGTTAGGTAGGGTATGTAGCATTAGAAGCCAAAAGGAGGGCAAAGGGAGTCTAAAATAGCCTTTGAGAGTAGAAGATACATTACAGTTGAGAGATTAAAGATTTTAACATTAAAAAAAGAAATTTGCATCCAACTTGCTGAAACAAAATTAAAATTAAATTGATCAATTGTGCTATTGCTACAAACTTGAGAGGAAATAAGTCTGCTGCCTTTTCTGCTTTAGGAAAGAATTGTTTCAAATACTGTTTGAAACTGGTTTTGAAAGGCACATTGTTTCTCGCTGCTGCTCTTTGAAAATAAATAAAAATAACAATTTAGAGATTTTCCTGTACGATGTGTTGATACACTCTTGTTGGGAATATAGTTCAATGATGCTGGTGTCTTTTTCCTCTGGGAGACAGCAAACACTGAGATCTAAGATTCCCAAATTACGTTGTCAAACTGAAACTCCTATGTCCAGAAATAGGCAAGAAATACGTGGGCCTGACTCTTTTATCAGTCCTCTCTTCATTGAAATACAGATAAGTGCTACAGTTGTATTTCTTGCTGGAGAATAACATTAGTGCTGTACTTTGTACTATAAACTTGTTTTTTCTAATGGTAGATATTTAGTTTTCCGTCATAAGGGTAGATGCTTTTTGAATGAACCAATATTAAAAGTTAGAGATGCAGACCTGCTCTACACTCAGCAGAAGACCAAAACTAAAATAAGTTTAAGAAAACTTGCATGAGAAAATCTATGAAATTTATGTACCTGTTCAAGCATGGGATTTATCTGTATGTTAAACTTAGAAGGATTTATTGTGTTTCCTGAAGTATTTAGTCATTCAAGCAACAATTTTCTTAACTTAAAGTCAACACTTACTTGTTTTATTACAATTGTAAAAATTGTTTCATTGCCTAAGGATGCAGACATAGTCTGAAAAACACAAAGATAGAGAGCATAGAATTTTCTTAATGGATCAATTCAATATGTTTTTAATTCCAACAATATAAAGAAAAATTATTTCTGGCAAGGTTTAATTTCGGTCTAAAATGATATATGTTCTGTGCTTCAGATAAATGTAGAAGTGGTAACATCAACATTATAGTGTAATGACTCTCTGCATTTTACCTCATTGGCAGTCACATCAGCTTACTCAGGAATGCAGTTCCAGCCTTTAAAGAAAAAAAAAATCAGATTGAATTGTGCTCCTCACAATGCTGTAATCAGTAATCAATCCTATTTGGATAGATATTCTTAAACCTTGGCTTTCTGGATGAAGTTGGACTTGTCAATGCTAAAGGTCATTTATAGGTGTTAATTAACCAAGAGGGAAATTAACAAACTAAGGTTATTTATTTATTTTGTCTGACATTTTGCAGTGTTCTCATTCTTACCTATTTCAAGTGCAGAACAGTTATTTGTTATTTAAATTTGGAGTTGCTTTTGCAGCTTTGGTCTTCATAGAAAGGAAGACTGTTAGTGCAGCCCTTCTGCAAATGTGACTTGTTTCCATCAATGGAAACAGATTTTGGGGGTGAGGCTAAAAAACCACAGAATCCTTGGCAGGAGATGGAAATTAATTCAAGGGAATGTATTTTGTGTACTAAGATTGAAACATTAAAATTACTTGGACTTTGCAGTACATATACACCCAGAATGTACACAGTAATGCATCAAAACGAGTAGAAATTATCTTAAATGGAACTCCTGAGAAATCAGTAGCCTCTCTAAAGGAGTTACAGCATGTAATCTGCCTAGTGTGCTTCAGATTAGTATAAAAATAGTTTTAATGTTGCTAATCCTTATAAGCGGCATTCAAAACACTTTTTTTTCCCCCTTATTTCATGGAATTCTACATCTGCTGTTAAATTTTAACATCAGAAGTAAAACTTCATAGTAACCATTTAGTGCTCATCAAAACAGTAATACTGTTTTTACCCTAATTCTTAACTAGCCTGAAAGCTAACTACTCTTGTGGTTCCTGCTTTTGTTGCTTGTTTGCTGTTTTTATTTGGTTTTTTTAACAAATGAAAATCTCAAAAGGGTGGTTGGGGTTTTTTTTCTTTTTATGTGTTTATGTTGCCCTTGGTTATTTGAAAACGGCCTTGCTATTCTGGTAAACTGAGGCAAAATCATTTAACTGCTCCCTCTCTCTCTCTGTCTCTCATTCTCTTCCTCCTCCCACAAAATTTCTTCCTGGTGTTTTGTGACCAAATTTACTTCTCTATGTTTAAAAGGCTTTTATCTATGCTCTTTCTCCCTTTTTTATGAGGATGATTTTTGAAAAATATTTGCTAAAAAAGGACACCCCCTCCCTCCAGTTCTTTATTTGGAGTGAAATGGAGTGGCTGAAGCAGATTCATGTATTCCCAGAAACTGATGCCACTTCACCAATTTCCCTGTTCAGCATAGCTTCTTCAATACTCAAAATATATGCTTCTCCTGCCTTGACACATTTTTTTGAACGTCAATAAATTAGGTTGTCCAGCATCTTGCTAGTGGCATTAGTAAGCCATTCTTATCTGTTCCACCCCAAAGGCTGAAATTTCTAAGTCCAACTTGCATTTCTGTTCAGAGCTTCGTAAGGGCATTGACTTTATCCTGCTGCTACATTGTTGTGCAAGAGCCCATTAACTTCACTTGCATTTTTTTTTTACTAAATTGATAATTTGGTGTTCATAGTCTGTTTGAGAAGAACGGCTTTCTCTGGCTGTATGTCTGAAGGGTCAGGGTAAAAGTAGAACAGTGAAAACTGTTACGTGGCTCTTCATGGCAAATGTTAAGGATTTCTAAGAAAAATGTTTATGCAGCACTTTTTATTGAAGTATTGTCTGCTGTAGTTAATCCTCCTAAAAACTTCTCTTTGTATTGGATAAAACTGAGAAAGCTGTCACCTACAGGCAGTACGTAGTGCCCATACTTCGTGTCCTGACACAGAGCTTCTGTCCAAGAAAGTGCTAAACTATCAGCTTCTCATGAAGTACGAGAATCCCTCTCTTGGTGTACAGGGATCAGACCACAAGGAAATACATATAATAGTGGTGTTGATGCTTTTCTCTCCATGTGCTGTCATCTCTGAGCAAAGGAAGGGAGAGTAGCACCTTGAAAAGCTTAGAGTGTCTCAGCAAGAAGGATGGAACAGTGTTAGGTAAGGAGGAAGACAAAAAGTATTTTTCTTTAAAAGTTTGGAAAGAAAGGGCTAAATGGCAGAGAAGGCACCTTTGTTGTTTCAGAATTAGAACGTAGGAATGTTGATGCTTGGAAACAGTCGGCAGTGTTTTGTCAAACCAAAGACAAAATTTCTGTGTCCTTTACTCTGAGACAGAGAGAACATCTACCTACTATAATTAACGCCATTACCTGAAATAGCAAGAGTGTTGAAGTGGGAATTTCAATCCTTAGATGACTAGTATGGAAAAAGCATAATTCCACAAAAAGGAGCTGAGGTTTTCAGTTTTCTTTCATATATAGAAAACTGGAAGAATGCTAGATTTATACCATGATATTAAAGACAATAAGAAAACAATAAGACTGAATGTCTTGATTGACTTCCTTGAGTGTATATGTAGACAGAAATCACTTCATGCAGACGGTCTGTTGTACTGGGGGTTTTTGTACATTCCTGTATTTACAGCACGCTGCTTCTTTTCAGAGACTTGGTGGGGTACTTTTATCCACATTAGCAATGCTTTTCATATAGCAATGTATATATTTTTATTCTCTTCTTCTTTACATTGTTCTCAAAACAAATAAAATGGTAATACTACAAATGGGAAACTGAGGCACGAGAGATAAAGGAGGTGGGGTGGGGGAAGAGCAGAAGAGCCACAAAAGAAACAGGAACTGAGAGTGGTCAATTTAAGGTATTCGACTTCATTTCTAATCCAACCTAGCTGGATGTTTTACAGTACTCTCAGGTTTCAAAAACTACTAATTTTGGGGTTGTGTGCACATGATGTCTGTGGGTTTGTGTGCACGAGATGCCTGTAGCCTTAGAGTTAAGTTGATCCTAATGTATTTTCTTTGGCATCTCAAAAATATTAGATAATCACTACTTTGCTGTTACATCCCTGAGCTAGAGAAGAAGTTGTTCCATGATGTGGCCTGCTACCAATTCACAAGTTAAACTTACAGAATAACCTATGCCCTAACTTCTGATTTGTTCTGAAGCCAACAATTAAACATATCATGCAATTGGTATCCCAAGGCATGTGATAGGTCTTTTCTGGCTGCATGTGAGTAGTGCGGTGCACTACATTGCTTTGTGGTGCCTGAGGCACTGAGCCTGAATGCTGCACAAGGACCAGACTGAAGAGGTTGGCTGTGCTGTGTTATGGTGCTGCTGCTTGGGACATGGATGTCGAATCACTGTCCTTTTTCAATTGGTGCCACTTTCTGTTTACAATCCTACTGCTCGGCAAAGTATGGGCAACAATATACAGAACAAGTGAGGGAATGGCTCTTTGGTAGTGAGAGAGAATTCTCACTGTACTCTGGGTAAACTTCTGAATTTACTGTGTATTTTAGAGTTGATGGCAAACTCTTCCACTGATTTTGCAAAGCCAAATAATTTATTCACAGCTGCAAAATTCCTACAATGTTAGATTCATTCCCTCTTATAAGACTGTAGAAGGATAAAAATTGAAATGTGCCAGAACGTGAATGATAAACCAAAAGCCATGTCTAACTTGGAGTCCTAAATTCTTGTGATTTTCATCAAGAGTGTTACTTGATGTTCTGTGATCTCTCTTTTCTGATTTTGGGGACTCCCTTTAAAAAGTTGCTTGGATTTTGTCGTCTTAGTATTTTTAGAACATGTATAGGTTAGAACTTGTCTCAGTAGTTCAATGTCATTTCACACTGGTGTTTAAGGAAGGATCACTTGTGGAGTATACCATTTCTGGAGTACTCTATTAATCTACTAAAATGGATTCATCTCACAAAACAGTCAGAACAATTCTTAAAATTGATCAGGTTATGGAATAGCAACAACCTGTTGCTTATTCACCAGAAATTACATGTATTTTACCTATAGAAAACTAGGCTAAAATGAATGATACTTGGTAAAATAAAGAAATCATTTGAAATGTCGTCATTCTACAGGAGTGCGAAAGGGAGATTCACTGCACAGTTGGCTTGTGTGGAATATCCCAGTGAGCTCTCAAAGAGGCAGACCCTGATGGCTATTTCCTCTCAGCTGCTGTCTCCACTGCTGCTAATCAGCTGAGGGAGTTTGCTTTTACCTTTACATTGCTCCTTAGGGCTTTGTTGCCATTCAGAATTTAATCATGCCCTTGGCAAAATGCAGCTGCTGGGAGGTGGAGAGGGTGGGGCAAAGGACACAGCCTCTCAGAGGGTACTTGGAACCTCATCCCATGGCTTAGAACTGCACCACCTTCAGAAGGCTCTACCTGCAAGGCCTTGCTGGCAGTGAGCGAGCCAAAGTGGTAGCAACCAAAATACTGATGTTGTGGAAGGAGGCTGTTGTGTGTTTTCCTACATTAGGGTTATGTTCTGTGCACTGGGTGTTTGCTGTTAAGAGCAATGCACCACAGTCAGCACCTTTTTGTGTGGTTTTTTTCCTTATGGTGTATACTTTGTTGGAAATCTGAAACCTCATTTTTGGAATTCTTTTTTCCTTAGTAAAGATCCATGCAAGCACATTTCTGAAATGTGCGGTTCCAAAAACTTGACGCCGCAACTGTGTGGAAAGTCAGCGTGCCTAAAGTCCTTAGGAACTCTAGTTGTTATTAGGAAAAGCCTATATAATATGTCTTTTGCATCATTTTTGTATTTCTGCAATTGTTTTCATATTTTTCTGAAGAAGTTTAATTTTTTCCAATATGGAAAGGAATTATATAAGAAGGAATAGAGATACTAGTTTTAGTGATGGGTAAGTTCAAATTATATTAATTATTTTTTACAATTATTATGAAAGAGAGATGTCCTAAATGTCAGAAACTAGGATCTTTAAGACCTGCAGAGCATTCTTAAAATAGATGCTCGTTGGATTTTCACAGCTTGTATTTGGATGCTTTACAAGCATTAATTATTGTTTACTGTTATTATTGGATAGCCTTCTTTTTGTGTAGTGTTGTAGCAGCTGAACTAACGGGTGTGGCAGCCAGGGGTCCAGGAGGCCCAGGTAGAGTATGGACCCCGCTGGTGGACCAACTCCAAGGTTTAAAGATTCCACCCCCTAACTCTGTGAGAATGGCTTCTCTCATCAAATCTTGTGATCCTAAGTAGATCCCCTATAAGGATGTAATCCAGCCCCCTGCTCCGCCCTCTCCTTCTCCCCATTGGTTGTTGTATTTCCCCACCCCCTCCTGGACCCCTTTATAAGTTTATCCTGTCTGGAAATGAGCCCTTCTGTCCCTGGGTACTTCGGTCACTGGAAAAAAACCCATTGGAAATCCATATGGAGGCCGCCTCTCTTCCTCTGGTTGTGCCTGGACAAGCCAGCCCCATGTGAGAGTGGCCGCGTGCTTCCATCGCACGGGTGAGAGAGAGCAAGCCAGCAGGAGTGCCAGGGGGCACCGCCGGGGGTTCCTCGCTAAGGACCCCTCTGGAACAAGCGGCTGCTCCTCCACCAGCCATCCACGTGGCGCGATAGTGTAGAGCAAGTATAAAAAAAATCATCTTTTTAGGTTTTCATTTATGTGACTCAATTTATGCAGCTGAAGTCTGATGTATTTCTTTAAGTACTGGAGGCTCAGTAACCATCATGATTCACATGACTTGAAATCTCAGTCTACACTGATGGATATCTAGAGGGAAAGGAAAGTTCTCTCCATATCAGGACATAGTTTTTGTTTTGATGTAGGCTGAACATAGTGATCATAACTAAGATAATCTACTGAGTTGTGTTTGCATGCTTGAAGTAACAAGCTTGTCATATTCTTAACAAATACAGTCTTTGCCCCTCTTTTTTTACCTCAGTTCAGAGAGCAAGCCTGTGGATACATTTAGCATTAAAATCAGCATTCCAGCTTGTACCAGATGAAAATAATGTGGTTTAGATTGTGGATTAGTTTGTAAAGAGTGGATTGCTCTTCATATTCTTAAAGCTCATTCCCTTCCTATCATATCTTTCGGAATGTATCCCAAAATACTGTTTATACTAAACAACATTCAGTTTCATTTCTTTTATGATTTGGAGACATTGTGGAATCTTTCTTAATCTCATAGTCTCCAAGGAATCCACTCAAATATTCTCTTTTATAAAAGCAAAGATAGATGACTTGTGACTCAGCCCAAGAAAGAAAGAAAGATTCTTACTGATGCCTACTGGCTTTGAGGGATAGGCTTTTCTTTTTTTTGGTTTTTTTTTGTTCTCCCTATGACATAGAGCTCTTTTTTTAGTTTAAGTTTGACAGAGGTTGGACAGATGTTTATTTCAGTTTTTTTTAAAGAACTGTTGAAAAACTGTTTGATTCAGTTCGTTGTGATTCCCTACTTTATGTATGGTCTCCGTTTCATGATGTGATTCAGCCAGCACCAGTCCTCTGCTTTGTATTCAATATACCGTTCTTCTGACTACCTTCCCCCTTGCCTTGTTCTGCTTCTCCACCCTGTTACTCTGGTCTCTCTAATACATTTACTAGTTCCACCTACCCCTTTCTTTCTTTCTTTCATCTCTTTACATATCTTACACATGCATGTTTTTTCTCTGACAATGTAGTACATTCGTGAAGAATAAAGTTTAAGTCTTTAATAAAATGAAATTGTCAAATAATAATCTGTCACAATTTATTTACCTTGAAAAACGCTATCTTGGTTAGTGTGCACTCATTTTGCACAGGTTCACTTCTCCAGCTGTTATCTGCATCTTTCCATGTGTTCCTTCCTCCTTAGCCTGTCCAGCCCTGTCGCCTTCCTTTTAAAGCTACTTTCATTGCAACTCATGTATCTTTTATCTGCTCTGCCGTCGAGTTGTTGTCTTCAACTTGTGAATGCATGGTTGATTTCTTAACAGTTTTATGCATGGGAAGAGATTCCCCATAAGCTGCTGAGTAGCCATTTCACTGACCTTATCTAAACATATTTTTGAAATTCCCAGAGGTTCTCTGGCTGTATGTCCACCTCTTATTCTCACTTTTGGGTTTTTGTTTCAGCTATTACTGTATCATACTTTCTCCTTTGTGCTCAAATCAATTTGTCTGTTCCTTGGCTTGTTGAGGTAGTTTATGCAGTGCCTAGTGCAGGGCTGTGCTCCATCTAAGGGGATCTCACTCTCAATTTGCAGCTAAAAAAAATTGAAGCAAATCTGCCTATTTATAAATGTGTATTTATATTTATAAATTTGGAGGTTGTGGGAATTAATTTTTGCAAATGGGATACACCTAATTGTGTTTGAGCTGTGAAACAGTACTTCTGAGGCCTCTGGCAGAAGTGTGGAGGTGTACCCATTAAAGTATTGTATTCCATGTATGCGTCTTCTGGACTTTTTTTCCTCTTGCATTGAAGCAGGTATTCAGAAGAAGAAGTGTGTTTGTGTAGCCCTTCCTTTGGGACACAGGTTTGAATCGTTTAGCAAAGGCATTAGCTGATGTTCCTACCAGTTTTGTAATGACTCTCCCTATTGTGAGGTTAAGATATGCTCTGTATGCACTGCTTTATTTTTAAATATATTTAATTCTGTAAACACTAGGTGAGCTTTTAATGCCTCGCATAGTATTTTATATTCTATTTTGACCTTCCAATTTTCTTTGAGAACCTGAATAATTTATTTCTAAGTACTGAAGAGTTTTATAGTTGTACTACTACACAACAGTTTCCTTGTGGAAGGTCTGCTAGCTTCCAATGACCCTTAGCTGCCATCTGGTACAAATTCAAAGTGCTTCTGTCATCTGCTGCTAATTGCTGTCACCTGCATATTGCAGTCACTGAGCAACTTGGATTGCAGTAAAGCAGGAGGCATACTGCTTTGTATAGCTGCAATCTATCCATAATACCCATGATTCCTTTATTAATATTAATTTAATAATAAAAGAAGTACATACATCATGAAATGGTATGAATTAATATAAATGACATTTCATGTTTATTTTAGCAACTTTCAGGGTTTAATCTGACATTCAAAAATGTGTGTAGATTTGTATTATAAATATATTTATTATTTCGGTATTCTTCAGCCTGTTTATTCTGCTGAGATTGTTCAAACTGAATCTTACAGAAGAGTTCTCTAATCTTTTTTGTAAGCTGATAAGCTTTAGTCGGGGCACTAGCCTACAGCACCATATTATATTAATGTATTTTACTTGTAATTTAGAGAACAAGAAGAATATCCTGATCTGAAGGCTAAACTGTCCCCTGTGGCACTTGCACAGCTGATAATCGTGAACTAGAAAGATGTGTATATCAAATAGTTTACAAAATGAAGCCAGCTGTGTTTCCCTACATACTGTGGCTTCCTGACATGCATCATTAAACCTTATTAGCCACTTCCTTTTACAAAGATTCTTGTAGTCTTGAACATTGCATATTAACATTTTCTGCCCCTCCAACTGGAAATTATTTGCTTTATTGTAGAGTGTCAACTTGCTCTAGTTTCTGATATGCGTTCTAATTGGTACTTTAGAGTATAATCATAGTGAAATACCACTCCGTGCATTTCTTTATTTGGAAAATTAATACAGACTTTTCACTTCATCTGTCAATCTGTGCAACTTTTCACACAATTCCCAACTGTTGGGATTGCTTGCAAACCATTAAGTATGAAATGGTTCATAAAATGTCTTTAGGAATATAAACACAAAAAGGAGGAGTTGACTTCTATGGTAAGTTTTGTTGTTGTTGTTCCTTGCTTAATAGAAATAAAGCTATTTCAGCTGATAAATTTAATGATGTAAAAAACCTCAAAAATGTAGTGATATTATAAAGTTAATTTTTGTTGTTCAGATGAGGTTTTGTTTAATAAAACCACCATCCTGCACACATGCACGCATACCCCAGTTGATTGCTGAATTCCGATAATGAAATTCAGCTCTTAAACCTTAGGAAAGCAGAATTTTTGAAATATTAAGCTCTCTGTGGGTAAAACCAGATTTGGAATTAAGCACAAAAATCAAAATATGTATTATGTATATGCGTTTGTACATATTTACAGCTCCTTTGTATATTTAAGCAGAAGGACAATTAAATACTTCTGATCTCCACATTAAGGACAATATTATTCCACAACCTTATTTATTTGTATGATCCCAAGAATAATTTCAAAGCAACATGTTCTGTTGAATTGTCTTGAAACATATTTTGTGTTTCTTTTAGGGCAGGAGGCACTAGTAACACAGACATTATGTGAATTTTGAATAACATGTAACTGTATAGAGAAAAAAAATTAAGAACCATCTTAAAAGCCTTTTGGTTGATACTCTTCTAAAAAGTTTGGTATTTGTTTCAGAAGGACAGTTTTATTTCTAAATACATCAGTGCATTAAAATTGAGCTAGAAATTCTAGAGTTCATGTCATAATTTCTACTACATATTTGAGTCTGAAAATTGATGTTTTTACATAATACTATAAGAAGTTGCACATCAAATCTTATCTAGAAGTCTTCGTTGAGAAGATTTGTTTTTTCTGTGCCTTAAATGGTTGTGAACATTCGCTCTGGATGTATTTTGGGTACTTCTACTCAGAGTTGAAGAAGCCTCACTCCCCTTTCTTTGGCATTTTCCCCTATATTCTGGCATTTAATTAATCTTTAAGGAGACTAACTGCTGATTTCCCACCGTATGGAGCAGCTTTCAAGCTCCTGTTTAATTTTAAAGTAAAAATAAAAACAAGTTTTTCTTTCGATATATATTTCAGGCTTTTTGAAAACATTTCTTCGCAGCTTGCAGGCTAACAGGATTTTATACTCGGGGATAGCTAGGGGCAGAGACAAAAGTTTGATGCAGTCAAAATGCTCTGTCTTTTTATCAGTTCCTTTCTCACACATTTTTCCATTTATTCTTGAATATTATTATATGTGACTATACATTCATATTCCTTATGAATAGGATTCAGATGTAAATACTTAGAGATAAACTTTGAGATGCTTCGTGTTGTGTAGTTGTTCTTTTTTTTTTTTTATCTGCTCTCCCGTGGAAGAATACCTGGATGGTTGTGTTTGTATCTGGACCTGTGCTGAGACAGGTTCAATGATGGAGTTGGAGTGTACATAGCAGAGGAGGAGGGAGGTTGTAGAAATGCTCCACCAATAAATGAATCACTGCATACTGCCAATTTTAATTCCTCATTCAAGAATTTTTATTCATTCTCTTGCATTTATTGGCTAATCCATCTTCATAAAGTTGCCTCAGTCACTTTAATAATCTGTGTGTTGTATCTACTGTATTGTTTCATTTGCATTTCCGTGAAGAATGGTTGCAGCTCTGATTTCCATCTACTTTTATGACGTAAAAGTATGATGTTATGATTTTTATGACCAACTTAATGTATCACCGTTTCTCATTGAAGTTTTTTTCTAACTTTCATTAACCTTTAAAATAACAAGGTGTAATAAAATAACATATATGTAATTTACATGGAAAGAAATTTTCAAATGCACCTCTCAATTTAAGCTTGAGTAAGATGGAAGGAAAACATCCTCTTTAAACTGTCTTTAAGCTTACTTTCATATGGGATAAAATAAAATTGTGAAACTTTGAAATAAGCTTAGACTTTCTGGGTTCTTGGCTTCATTTATTTAATTATATTCTTAATGGAAAAATTGCCGTGTGTTTTGATAACCTTAGCTCTGACCTCTCTTACCCCAGCCCTTTGTGAGATTAAACTCATTACAAAATGTAATAATCTCTGCTAATAGCTTAATCTAGATAGTCTCTGAGGAGCTGAGCTACTAACACTTTATTTTTAATGTGGAGTAAGGAAATGTTGGATTTCTTTAGGTATACGTTTTCCAGTATTCAATTTCAAAGATGTCTTGAAAAAGTTGTAAGGTTCCCATACCATTTATGAAATATTATTAAACATAATGTGTCATATATAAAACCCACAAATTCGGTCCCTACCATGACAATACTACATTTGTGCAGTTTTCTGTATGAAAAAGTTTTCTAGACCAGTCAGCTGCATGGTCTGAAGTGCAGATATATTACAATTCCCTTAATTTACGCAAATGAAAGAACTAGCTGTTGCTGTCAATTTGTTAGGTTCCTTTTGTAATTGTTTTTTTTTCTTGAAGGAAGTAGTACCTGCTACTGAGCTATATATTTTTTTTACATATGTCTCAAATTTTCACATTTATTTTTTTATATATTTGCAAATTCTACACAATAAAACCTTTGGAACCAGTTCTCCCTGTGCTAATTTTGCAGTTATTTTGGTACAGCTAATTATCTTAATCTGTGAGAGAGTAAATCATGGTTTTTTAATCTACTCAGATTTGAAAAAATGCCATCTCCATCGAGCGTGTTTCAATAATAGTTTGTAATGTGTAAAGCTGCTTATTCTGTATTCTGACCCTTGAAAGACCTGATTACATGATAGCATCCTTAAAGAAGTCTTGAGTTGCAGCTGATGATGGCCAAGCTTAAGGAAGATATAGCAAGCATGTGTAAAAGCTACATATATACATATATATATGAAATATAAATCTGAAGATAGTGTTCCAGTGTAAAATCGAGCACCTTTAAATGCTGCTCTTCCCCCGTCCCTGAGAATTCCACGTCTTAGCAATATTGATCAGATAAAAGGAGGATTGCAAGTGCTTAGAAACTCTAAATGTCTTCTATGCTGTGTACCTAGATTGTTTTAAATTAAAAAAAAAAAAAAAAAAAAAAAAACAAAACGGTGAATTAAAGTTTCACTGTGTGAATGCTTTTGGTTTTTGAAGTTTCCAATATGACTAGTTAGATTATTGAAGCAATTGTTCTAAATCGATGAGTGGTCTTGAGAAAATGTTTTCAACTGGTAGCTTCTACTAGGAGGAGAGTATGTTTGTAATCCAGCCCAGTCCCTGTATGGGTACCAGAATTTAAGGGGCTGTTAACTTTTTCGATTTCTTAACGTGCTCTGTACACGTTTTAATCATTCACGTCCGTGACATATACATGGCGAAGTCAGAGAACATATGGTCGCACAGCATCTGACTACTGCTGCCTTAAGGTGCCAGACTGTGACTGTATAAAGGTGTATGAAGTGTAACTTTTTGCTAAGGAGGAAATAGAATAGTCTGAGTGCACAATCTGAAGTGTCAAAGCCGAGTAATTAACTCGGAGCGTTTCTAACTCCTCGCAGTGGGTGCCGGGGGAGGCGGCGCGGGAGGCTCCGTGCGGCTCAGACGGGCGCGGCCGCCCTCTGCTGACCAAAGCGCGCACGGCAGCGCTGCCCGCCCCAGCCTCCCCTTCCCTCTTCGGGCGAACTGGAGCAAAAGCCAAATATCCGCGGCTTGGATTCATTGCTCTGCGCAAAGACTCATTCTAAGAACAAACATCAGATTGAAGAATATTTAGAGACAGTGACGTAGTTTACCAAACCGCAGATGTGTTAATAACCCAGATTTATAGTCAGCAGGATATTAAGAATGAGTTGTGTTCAGTTTCTCTCGTTAGGATCATTTGAAACAGAATGTTTTACTACAAATAGAGTAAATCGTTGGCATTCAGGTAAACCAGGATACAATTGACAAAGAAGACACACTTAGGAAGGTTATGAAATCTGTGACTAGCATTTGACAAAACGAGTGCCTTACTTCAACCAGCTGAGCCCTACTGAAGGTGCAGTTGTGGAAATAGCTCGCTTACAGTTTTTATTACAGTAGACGACTAGAGAGGGCTAAGCACCTCTAAAATGCTGGAGTGGACTCTCGAGCTTCAATCTGGGTATCCAAACTCAGACGATGCTGAGTCTGGAAAAGGCAACAATATAAAATGGATGAATAAATGAGGCAGAGAGAGAAAGAACTGAGTCCTCTTTTTTTTTTTTCTTTTAGCATTAATAGGTATTGCTATCTGCAAATGGGAATTCTGCTTCCAAAGTGATTAGTTTATTTCAAAACACATAAATATGCATTTATGAATAGTGTGTTAAAGTAAAGCCGGGCAAGTCAGAAGGGTAATCTCAAAATGTAATAAAAGTATTCTGCTTTCAAGAGCATTTAAACCTCTGGTTTTGAATATGCATCAAAACACTACAAAACATGTACTTGAGCTTCTCTTTCATTGGACAATGACCATGAATTTCTTCTTGAGTTTTAAAATTTCTACTGTTTTCAATGCCTATACATTGGAGATGGACTGATTGTGTAAGAATACAGACAAGTAATTGTAATTTGTTTCTTTGGAGATACAATTAACAATAAATATCTAAAATTATTTGTTGAAATCAGTGTAGAAATGATGTCATTCAGTTCCATAAACCTGCAGTATTAACATGATACCAAATATTTCATTTTGCTCAAAAGTTTGGTTGCACGAAGGATGAAATTTTTTTTTGCCAAAGGAAAGACAGAAAATGTTACTGGAATCAAATGAACTATTTCCTGGTAATTACTTCTGTAAAAGTCCAATGGAGTGGACTACATAAGTAAAGTGTATTTCAGTTTTATGTGCTTAAGTAGACCAGTCCTCCCCCCGCATTATTGCTCAATTCTAAAATGAATAAAACCTGTAAAAGGTTTTTAGTGCTTCAGAAAATGTTTTCAAGGTTTCATTGTTGCTCTTGCAGCTAAATCAGTGATTAGGATGTTTGAAAATGGATATCAGAAAAAGCACGGACAGCTGACTTTTTAAACTAAATGGTCACTTCATATGTTTTTGTGTTTTCTTTGCTTTTCCCACCTTTGAATCTACTGATTAAAAGAATGAGAAAGATATTGATTAAACAGTGTACCATACTGTATGCAAGATTTGGTAGGTTTGGCATTAATCAAGTCAGGTTTGTAGAGAAACATATTTGTGCAGACTATTACTTGAGTACAGTGAATTAAGGCAAGATGCTTGCTAAACCTGGATTTACTTATTTTGATTCATAGTTATATTATCTTGATGTGATTACCTGGATTACTGAGCAGTCAAGACTTTGAATCATAGGAATTTGGAGACTTGAGAAAGAAGAAACATTTACAGATTCCATAGTTGCTCTTTGTGGTTGTAGTGCCAAAGATTAAGGTAGATAGTTAAGGATGTGTCTCTTTATTTAGCCTTTAAACACAGATTAGTAATCTATTATTCCTAGGGACTATAGGGAGGATTTAACAGATTGTTGAAGAAAGTCATGGGGGTTTGGATAAATGCAGCTGACTATATAGTATAATCTGTATAAATTTTTTTATAAATGATGGAATGCTGCTAATCGTTTTTGTTAGGCAAACCTTGTTTTTATCAACCTGCAGCTGAAAGACGTATTATTTGAATTTTAGTATTTTTAAAAATACTGTTACGTACCTTTTACAGCTAAGTGTAGGCTACAATTAGTGGAAACATATATAACATACTAGTATTCAAGGCTTAATAAATTAAGTTCAGAGCATGCATTAAGAATAGAAAAGAAAATTTTTATGTTTATGGTGCAAATTAAAACCCAAGTCCATCTCAAACATGCATACCATGAAATTTCATTGTAGTCGATGTAGTGTTTGGCAGTGCAGAACCAGGCTGATTACTGAAATATAATTACCTTTGTGGAGGAATTTGGTTGCAGGGGGAAGTCTGTCCTAAGACTGTGCCTTAATACTTCAATAGTATTAGAGTAGGGCACTTAAAGGCTATTCGTGAGCAATTATTTCTAATGCACTTTAAACTGTAATTGCATAAAAAATGGCTGCCCTAGACTATTTTGAGACATCTTTGCCATTTTGTAACATTTAATTATCAAATTTTTCATTTCAGTATTCTAGCATTTTAAAAGTTCTCATTTTCAAATAAATATACCTTTTATAGTGTTAAAAGAATTATTCTATTGCTACAATAATATAACCTTTCCTAAAAGTTAAGCATTTAGAGCAGCAACAGCAATATTGTTGTTCAGGTTGTACTTCAGTAAACGTAAAAGTTCTTGTTGTTTTCAACTTTTTAATTAAATTAATATTTTTCTCATAAGATAATGAGTTATACCTTGTGGACCAAAATGTGAAGTGTAGACTTTGAATCATTCCCTCATTCAAAAATGAAGTATTTTAAAAACTTGTCAGCTTTTTTACCATGCAAGTAGACAATTGATGGTATAAGCCATTACTTTATTGAGAACCATTAGCTATTTAAAACTCCGTGCATAAATTAAAGAGGAGCTAAATGGATTTGTGGTTGTTTCCATTAGTAGCATTTTAAATTATACAAGCAATTATTGTGTTCATTTTCATTATCGTAGAGCAGCCCCTTTGCAAAACTATTGTGGTTTTCTTAGACATTATGTACAAATTTTCCCTTGGAGATTAAAATTTCCAGTGGTGTGTTTAATTTTGTTAAGTTGTTTCAAATAGAACAAATATTATGACAAGTAGAAGAAAATTTGTTTTACTAATATGGGAAATAGCAATAAACATAGAAAATTACTCCAATTCTTAATTCATCTCTTTCTTACATTTTCAGTTATTCTAGTTATTATTTTCCAAAGAAAAGAAATAGCTTTCATAAGATGGCATATTTCACAAATGCTTTGATAAAATCACAGTAGAGTTAAAAAGAAGTTTATCCACTTTTCCAATATTCAGATGAATTTTAGAGGATGTTAGTGAATTTCTACGTGAAATTCATCTGGATAGTTCAACAGTGTTTCATTAGTTGACCAGAAATTGTTTAAGTGGAAAGCAGAGAATTAAACTAATTAAGTATCTTTTAGTACATTGGAGTAACTAATTTTTGGGAAATGGAGAATGCATTTCTATTAAAACTTTCTTTGTGTGCCTTCTTAAGTAGGATTTTGCAATTGCCTTCACTTACTATAGTAAAAACAAAAAATTAAAATTTACTGTGGCCAATAGCATGATCTATATTAAAAATAATGGCATTATCGGGAGCAAACCAAGTGTTCTTGAGCAAAAGATTTATTGTGTGGAAAATTTTTCAGCATCAACTTTTTTATTGTCATAATACCTCTCCAAACGCATTTTTGTTGGATCCCAAACTTAAATTCGCATCTGTCTTCATCAATTAGAACGGTATTAATGCTTTGAGTTAGCTACGTATCAGTGTGCAGTGGACTAAATTTAATGTTTCTGTCCAAAAAGTGGCATTCTTTCCAAAGAAGCTCTTTATTCATTTCTGTTCTGGGGTGGGGTTTTTATGCGGGTGGAGAGGGGAGAGATAGGCTTTCACTACCATGATGCAGGGGAAAAAAAGTGTGAGGTAGTAGTTATGCATATTGCAAGACAGTGATTCTTTATTTTATTACAAAAAAAGACCAACTCTAGAAGGCCAGATTAAATCATTCCTTTCACTTTTTAATGGGATTTGGATGAATAGAGTAAAATATGCACTTTGCATTCATTGATAGCATCTTTAGGTTGAGGTAATTGAGTCTTTTTTCCCTGACTGAATGAATAATGACTTCATCTGATCCTCAGCGAGGCCTGAAACTTAGGCTGCCTTTGTCAACGCAAAAAGATCTGGGCTTTGAAACATGCTCTACTTCCCTGGCTTCATTTTTCTTCATTTTAATCCAAAAACCTATTTTTCTCAATAATTCAAGCATAAACTATGTAGTAGTTGAAGCAGCGGAAATTGCAAGATATTTGTCCTCGTTGTGCTGCTTTTTAAATGCAGCTGATAAATCAGCCGCTGTGGTCTTCAGCTGCCTGGTTCTCTAGGGAAGGGACAGCCCATGTGTAAGCAAGATTGCTGGAATTTTTAAGAACTGTATTTAAAGTGCTTCTTTTGCAGAATGTTTGTTATCTAAGGAAGTGTTGTGTTTTACTGGTCTTACTGGCAAGACTTGGAGATAAAAGGGGCATCTGTGATGGGGCCTAGGAAACTCTTCCTGACATAATTTTCCCACATATTTTACTGACTACTAAAGCGTCCCAAAAAGTGGAGTAAAAATACCCTAGCTTACATCATACATTATTGAAATGGTGAGAGTCTTAGTTACGTAGCTTAAATATATTTTTTTCATGAGAAACAGTGGATGAAAGATAGCCTCTCCTAATGTTTTACTTAAAATGTTTTGTAAATCAAATACCTTTTCACTCATGTGAAATTGAAGCTCTGTTTTACTACATTGGTTTGAAAATGGATATTCCACTCGATTGTTGTTTTTATTATTATACTGGAAAAGTGAAAGTGTAATACAATTAAAAATCATTTCTTTGGCATTGGTTCAGATTTACAGAGTGGGATGAGAGCATAGTGACAAGTCTCAGTGCGCTTGTCACCTGAAGGAGAAGTCACAGGCTCTGTCCCATGTGCTTGTTGGTTCTTGGATCTAACAGGATTTTGATCTTCTAGCAGTCAATGAGCTCCCTACAAATATAATACACAGTGCCAGTATTTTTGCTGCGTGCATGACAGGAGAAAATTGTCCCTGCTCATTTGTTCTTCTGTAATTGTCTTTCCTCCTTGCCCTTCTGTATTCCTGTCCTGAAACAAGGAATGGAGGAGGGATGTGTCAGACTTTAAGGCATTCAAAAGGCTCGGCTGGGACAGTTCGCATTGATTCTGGGAATTGTTATTGCCACAAAACCAGGCAACATCTTTTGTGTGCAAGCGCAGGAATAACAATCAATGCAGTTATCAAAGTTCAGTTAATTGTTGCAAGTGCATGGATTTTTAATAGGTAGGAATAACCAAATCAAATAATTACTAATTGTTTGCACTGCAGAAACATAAATTGAGGAAAAACTCCTGACTAACTTGATTTCTTCTTCTTCCTCCAGGTTGGCTTGTTGGACTTGGAGCTGAATCAACTGACCAAAGCCCTGTTTTTGGCTTTAGTTGCACTATCAGTTGTTATGGTAACTTTGCAAGGATTTGTAGGCCCTTGGTATCGCAACCTTTTCCGGTTCCTCCTCCTGTTTTCCTATATCATCCCAATCAGGTATGTATAAGAATGAAAGCAAAATACAGTTGTCCAATTTCACTGAATGTGGCTTTCTTGAAATTTATACTTGCTTCTCATTGCAAAGGAAATTGATCTTATCAGGAAGCTGAAGGAGAAGGTGCCAACAAATCTGCTGATTCTTGAAGGATCACTGTACAGAAAACAATACTGTTGTATTTTTTTTGTATAATGTTCATCTTGCTGGAGTAATCAGGATATCTAATCCTTTGCTAGCATAAATGTATTAATAAGGATACAATGTTGGTATATTTGAGAAAGTGGTTTCAGGAAGCATGCAGTTGAATGAACTGCTAGATGCATTATGGAATTTTATTTTTAATGCCTTAAATACTAAAAATGTTCCATTTCTCTGGTTAAAATACAGACTTTTTACCCCAATAATGATTAATTTAAATTGAGTGGCTGAATAATGTAGGTGCGCTTTTACAGTGAGAGGAGTTTTACCATGTGTAACCAAGTAGAGACTTGCCCTGAATTAATTAATTCATTAAGCATGAGTACTGTATATTCAAATTGCAGATAAACTGGAACACGAAATAATATCCATGTGTGTAATCAAGTCTTCTGTGGACATAGAAGTGAGAACACTGACTCTGAAATGAATTCTTTTCTTTGCATGGATATTGCCTTTGCAAAGTGAAAATACTGTTTCTTGTTAAAATACCCAGTGTTTAGATTAAGATAATTGTTAATTTTAGTTGCTCTCTAGAACTGTTCAGTTTGAGATACATCATTCAGTAAGCCCAGTGATCAGCCAGAGTTAGCAGCATCTAAACTGTAGCTAGATTTAAGACCTGTCCCTTCAGGCATGCACACAATATTTAAGTTCACATAGTAAAGGAAAGAAAAATAACAGGAGGATTTCATTAGGCCTTTTAATCTAAGATTACATTACTTACGTGTTACTGTGTTCACATTTTTTGAGTTTGTCTGTGTGAAGGAAATTGTGTCATATTTGACCAATGGGATACACAGGAAGCCTCTGTCTTAACGTTGTATAACTTAAAGGACTTTATTTTTATAGTACTTTTGTGTTGCAAGAGAAACTGATTCTGTGAGAAGTTGAAGACGGTTCTGGCAAATCTGCTGGAACCACAACTTTGGGGTATCTTTCTAAACACTGTCATTGTCATAACTCCTTTACTGCTTATATGATGCTGTTCAGTCATGTTGCCGTCCCCCCCATACACATACAGTTGCTGAGTATTAATTTATCCATGTGAAGAGGCAAAAAGGGCTCCATTCAAGTGGTTAAGTCTACGTTTTACTGGGAGATGCACTTTAAAACTTCCAGGGGAGGGGAAAAATGAGCTAAGTATGTAAAGGATCACTTCTAATTAAAGGATAACTTTTTAAGCATTTTAATATCTTTATTACTGGATGCAAGAGGATTAAGGCCATATAGGTGTTGTAAGTAAATTTGACCCTATATTGGAAGTTCAACATATGCCATTGAAATAACATGTTCACCGAGCAGCTCATTTTCCATGTAAGAGTTGTTTAGTGGACTTGTGGAATAGCTTTTCTCCAAAAATAATTTCTAGCATGCATCTAATCAATTTTTTCCATTGTTTATGGGAGATAATATACAAACTAAAAGTATTAGAAGATATGATTGGTTTAATTCATCAGACAGGAATCTGTCAGAGAATGCTTTCCTCCCTAGAGTTTTATCTGTTTCCCTACCAAATTTTCTTTAACCCAGATCTTCATAAATACAGGGTTGCTTCCCAAACTGTCAGCAAAATGAACAACTCAATCATGCTGGTGTTCAAATATGACTACACTTCCCTTCCTCTCTTCTGTATGTTAAGCATGGAAATGACTTAATTTTTAGGCTGTATTTTGAGTGTAAACTCTCAAAGATGAAAATTGCAAAGCAAATGACATTGAAGCACCAGGTTTTGTATCCTCTCACTATTTTTAAAATACCTGTGTGGGGGAAATAATGAATTTACAGACGTAAAGGAAACATCTGTGAATTAGGAGATTAGGATTCACTGGTAGAGGCAAAGCATATCTGAACTCAGGCATGCATGAAATGTGTTGATTGATAGTTTTAGAGAATTCAGGAAGTTTCTAATTGTGGAGCTTTTTTGCAGTTCTGTTTGACTCTTGGTTTGCAGAGCAAGGGAACTTCCAGGTATGCAATAAAAATAATTTTTCATGGCTAGACGTGTTTGGTGAAGATCATCAGGAAGGTGATGATAGAGTTAGTAGAGTTTAACTGATCTCTGTGCAGCCTGCCCTATAATTAATAGGAAGAGGAACTTTCCAGGTGCTTCAGAAAGAAGCTGGTTCCTTGTGATTCAGCTGCATCCTACATACTCCTCTAGATCTATGTTGCTTCACTTTGTGCAGGGTATTAACTGTGGGGCATGTAAGGCTTCAGAAGTATAGACATAAAGCAACTGTAAAAAAACCATCCTAACAAGCAACACCTACCCACCCCTCAAGTACAAAAAATCAGCCCCCAACATTGCACACATTCTGTGGTGTACAAGGAATCAAGAAAAATGGAGAAAAAGTAGTAATAAACAGACATTGAAAGCTTAGCCCGTCTCTAAACTGTTTGGAAGTTAGAATCATTATGCACAAAATGTTTTGAACAGCCCCACACCCCCAGAAACCTTTGGCCGTTAAAAGTGATTCTGTCATTGATTCTTTCTTTTTCCATATGGAGAAACCATAGCCCAGGAAGCCTCCATAGGCAATCTGCTGCCCTAAAAAGTCAAGCTATTTTAATTTCTTAAGATTTATCAGGGAAGGAGGATATAAAGCAAGTCCTTGACAGACTGTCCAAAACAAAATAAATCTCTCTAAGATTATCTTCACCCATTATCTGAGTTTTTCCATGTTCCTCAGCATTTTTAGGCTTTTTTCTAGTTGGCTCAAGCCAACTAGAACGTATCACCTAGTGCAGTTGTCATATAGCAAGCTAGCAGGGAGCACGTGTCCTCAAGTATGTCCATGCTGCTGCTCTTTGTGATACCAGCATGGAAGTTCTTAGGCCTGTGATGTCGCCTTTACTTTTTTAATAATAAGGTGCTTTTGTGGAACAACTTGTATTTTTTTGGAGTGTCTGTTTTCTGAATGACAAGGGTCAGAGGGCAATAACAGCCATGCTAATGAAAAGCCAGCATCCTGGGTGGGGGAAGATTTTTTTAAATTTTAAGTGCAAGAGAATAGAAAAAGTTTTAATCAATATGGGATGCAAGATACCGACTACTACTGAGATGAAGATTCTGATGTGTGTGTACATGGGCACAGGAAAGATGTTTAGGCTTGTTAGAGAGCCTTGTCACAAAACGATTCTGTTATTTTCCCTGGCCTTGAGGACTAACATGTCTTTATCAGCTCACTTGAGCTATCATAGCAAATGGTTCAGAAAGCCCAGGCCAAAGAAAAGGCTTAGTGATGGTACTGCCCCACAAACTGGATCCCCTATGGACTTTGTTCATTCATTGTCTAATCTTCTTCAACACCTCGAAAGACAAAGTGAGTTGCACATTGTGTTGAGATCTTTTGTATGTTTGGTTTTTGTTTTTTAAAAAAAAAAAAAAAATGTAGCCAGGAAAGTTTTTCAAGATAATTTAGGTTTAGCCAAACAATGTTTAGTGAAATTGCTGCCTCACGTAGACGTGTGAGTTTTGTAGCTGTACGTGCTTCCGCTTAGCTGTTAAGAAATGTAGAGGATTGACTATAAAATGATAAGATATTGACTGGGGTCTGTTAAATATGTGTGTCACCCCGGCTCTATATTCAGTAGCAGTTTAAAGCTGGATTGACAGGGCTTAATCAGCCATCATTTTAGAAGGATCATTTAGTTTTAGTGTGAAGAGAAGCTGAAATGTCTCTTCTGCTTTCCTTTGGACATCCCAAGGCTCCTACTCACTGAGCTGTTCTGCCAAAAGAAGCTGTCCCAAATGACTGGAAGGAACTGCCTTGCACTGAAGTAGTAACGTTTTGGGGCACTGCATGGTTCCTGGCTGGGGTTTTTTTCTGAGTCTTTAAGATAAGCACTTAAATCAAATCCTTCAAGTTACGTCTGTTTTCAGGGGCAGTGAGGCAAACACTGCTAGGGGGTCTTATGCCTGAAATTCATTAATAGCCCCTCAAATCCCAGATCATACAGATGTGAATTTCTGTGTTTTTCTGTGATCCAGGGAACTCACACCTGTGCAGACTGTCTAACAACAACAAGCAGCTATGCTGCTTTCAATCATGCTGTAGTTTCTGCTGTGTTGGAGCTCCAATCTGTGTAATGTATAGATGTGAGAGTATCAGTATATGAAGTCTCACACAGAGAGACAGAATGTATATTAGATATATGATGCAAAGGTTTCAGTGTGGAAGAGCTAAACAGCTGCTTCTGAAGTCGCTTAAGCAAGTGGTTTAATACACATTTAGTGTACTGTGGTATATGGTATTATGCTTTAATACCATATCATGGTATCTAATGCAATCTCTATAGAGACTGAAAAACGTTATGTGATGCTTCGTGACATTTTGCTAATTAATTTTGCAGCAGAAGTTATGGTGGGTCTCTCTTGTGCTCAGGCTGTCTTACACTGTCCAGTGTGGTGCTGTACTACTGCCTGAGCTAGCTTTGTGCTTCTCTTAAAATGTCTGATATTCATGCTACGTAGAAAAAGCACAGAATCATAAAATTATTTAGATTGGAGAAGACTTTTAAGATCATCAAGTCCAGCTATTAACCCAGCACTGCCAAGTCCACCACTAAAACATTTCCCTAAGTGCTACATCTGTGGGTCTTTTAAGATACCTCCAGGGATGCAGACTGTACCACTTCCTTAGGCAGCTAGTTCCAATGCTTGACAACAGTTTTGGTGAGGAAATTTTTCCTAATATCTAATCTAGAGCTCCCCTGGTGTGACTTGAAGCTGTTTCCTCTTGTCCTGTCACTTGTTACTTGGGAGAAGAGACCAACCCCTACCCGGCTACACCCTCCTTTCAGGCTGTTGTAGAGAGTGAAAAGGTCTCTCCTGAGCCTCCTTTTCTCCAGACTAAACACCTCCAGCTCCCTCAGCCACTCCTCATCGGACTTGTGCTCCAGACCCTTCCCCAGCTTTGTTGCCCTTCTCTGGACACGGTCCAGCCCCTCAATGTCGATCTTGTGGTGAGGGGCCCAGAGCTGGACACAGCTCTTGAGGTGTGGCCTCACCAGTGCCGAGTACAGGGTCGATCACTGCCCTGCTCCTGCTGGCCACACTACTGCTGATACAGACCAGGATGCCACTGGCCTTCTTGGCCACCTGGGCACTGCTGCCTCATGTTCAACAACTGCCAACCAGCACCCTCAGGGCCTTTTCTGGTGGGCAGCTTCCCAGCCACTCTGTCCCAGCCTGTGGAGCTGCCTGGGGTTGTTGTGACCCAAGGGCAGGACCCGGCACTTGGCCTTGCTGACCCTCATACAATTGGCTTCTGCCCATTGACCCAGCCTGGTTAGACCCTTCTATTGGTCCTTCCTTCTCTCCAATGGATCAACACTCCCACCCAACTTGGTGTCCTGCACAAACTTACCCAGGGGGCGCTTGATCCCCTCGTCCAGATCAGTACTATGGATATTAGAAAACAGGACTGGCCGCAGTACTGAGCACAGTCAGTCTAATGAAGAAGTCACTTTTTTAACTGATCTATTGCAGTAAATCTTCCTCCTTTCAAACCTTGCAACATTGTCTATTTGCTCCTAGTTTAGTTTCTGGTTTTAAACCTATGGTATTACAGCAAGTAATGCCAAATTTGTGTAGAATATAGGGGGGAAAAAAAAAAGCATGTTTTAAATATTATTTGTATTAGACCTTTAATGTCAATATTGTCACCTTTTTATAAGAGGCCTAATGAAAGACGGCATCTGACCTGGTAAATGCGATAATAACAAAGAAACATTTTTAATAGGAAGCAATTATTGCTGCTCTGAGCTGCATATGCTGCATCTCTTACACAAAGGTGCTTGTTTGAAATGTGTTTTATTTGTATTTTGAATTGTTCTGTGTTTTAAGCCTGTAAGAAATGAATAGATTAATTTTTTCATTAATTTTTTCATTAATTATTCCCTAGATTTCCTCCTGGATTTTTAAGTTCTATCTATGTTACAACATGTAATTATCTGTGTCTGGGTTGCATTTGGCACTTGAAAAACTGCATGTGCCACAGTCGCTATAGCAATACAGGGTTGATGCACATTTTTTTTTGCCACAAATATTTAATCATAAATGTGTAGGGTTGAGTTCTCTTTTAAAGTTCCATTCACTGCCAGGGTTTTATGCAAAGTGCTGTGTGTACCTTCCTTAATTTTCTTTTATATGCTCACATAATAGACAAAATGTAGAAAAATTAGTGCAAGAGAAGTAGTGAGACCAATTGTAAAGCAAACAGGAACACAGTTCTGAGGCTATTCTTGGGAGTGTCAGACAGATAGCAGAAAAAAACTAAATAAAAAAACATATAGCAGACAAAACACAAGGGAATACTGTATTCCAGTTTCCTCACCGAATAAAATGTGAGAGATGGGGAAATTAAAGGGATGACCTATGGGTTGATTTTTATTTGCTTACATCTTTATATAATATTGTGCTTGAATGAAGTAACTTCTATTTTGTTCAACTTTCATTTGTTTAGTGCTAGTTAATACCAGTTACAGGGCTCCAAAAAATCACTTTCTGAGAAGATTAACTTTCCAGGCGTGTTGAAGTTAAAATATTTTTGGTTGTTTCTTGACTAATAATTTTAAAAATTATTCCTTTTTTTTTTTCTGGAGTGTTTATAATGCATATATCTGTGTATATTTTATGGCTGTTTCAAGAAAGTAGGGATGTGTTAAGAAGGTTGGGGGTAGCCATGGGGGATTTGGTACAGTTTTGGATAATAATGGCACCCAAATATCACCTTCAGTATCATTTTCACATAGAAAGAAGTCCTGAAAATAAAAAGACTATATCTCAATTACTTCATTTATTTTAAAAAGTAGATACCACTATCGGTACTCATACTGTATCTGGAGTTTTGGCACTGTTTTTTTGTTACAAAACTCTTACATATGCAGAACTGCTCAGGAAGTTAGGAAAAAACCTACCATCTAATTTTGATTCAAAATCATACTTGAATTTTATTTGGCATGATATCACTTTGTTCACAAAATTGTCCTTGCTAACTTCATTAGGTCTTGATTGCTTTTCACCGAGTCGTGAATGGTAAAGTGTTTCTGGAGTTTCTAAATGTATTTGTCAAATTTTCTCGGTGAAGGCCCTTGCTTACTGGCAAATTTGTCCTTTTCACAAAAAAAACCAAAATCACACACCTTTAGAAGGGGACCTAATATCATTACAGTTCATAAAAAAAGTGAAATTTAGAAGTCCTGTAAATAGGAGCGTTTAATCTAAAACACTGGTGGTGTTTTTGAGGGAATAAGCGCGGAACTGTTTGGTTTTAACATGTAGTTAAAAGCAGTGTGGATTCTGAAATGTTGTGTTATTTATTTGTTCTGAAGCTGAATTGCAGAGAATGCCACCCTGGCTCTTAATGGAATAAATCCCCAAGTTGGATAAAAATTGCCTTAGGATTGCCTGCTCTAGGGTAACTAGTGCTGAGGTGGGGAGACAAGAAACATCGTATTACTGTGTTTGCTAAATATGCTCCTTCTCTGCAACAGCCTTCAAGTTGCTATATTAACATATCGTGCCTAAATATTGCATGTTAATTGGTTTGCTAAAAATTAGTGTTACTAATGCAACAGTTGCTAATGTTACATTGGATGCTGTTCTGTGTGTTTTCATGAATAACTGATGTGTTTGGAGTTTGTTTAATTGGATTAAATTGAGAAGGATTTGCAAACTGGTGAATTTAAAATGTTTTGATTATGTAATGAGGTTTCCTAAAGTCTGCAAAGAAATTATGAGAAATGATAGCTGATATTATCAGGCACTGAAAGTAGCTTTATTTTGAGTAGGGTTAGTGTCTCCTTGTTTTATTATGTAAAAATTCTTGGACTTTTCAGTCAAGTATTTTTATCCATTCCTGTGAAGCTCTGTTGGAGAGGTTTCTAGTTTCAAAAGCAAACTCACTATTAATAGGCCATTCATCATTTTTAGTATTGCATCAGTTTCCATAATGTACTAAGCAATCACTACAATTATTTCAAAGACAGAGATTTCCTCTAAGACAAAAAGCATCAAGTGAAGGGAGTCAGAGAAGGATACAGTGTATAGATTTTAGAATTAATACTTAAAAATTAGTCTATAGCACACATTTTTATTCCTGTTTAATTCTTTGTTCATCTTAACAATTCAAGCATGTACCCAATATCTTTCTGTGTGCCAGTGTCGCGGGTTTAGGCTTATTAAATACCCAGCACCAACAAACTATTTACTTATATGCCTCTGCCATGATAAGCAGAGAAGGGGAACCAAAAATTCAGCTTTTGTGGGGCAAAATAAGGATTATTGAGGAAAAAACGGAAGAGCTTCAAGGCAAAACAGGCTCAAACTTGATAATCTAAAGAGAGTTTATTACCAACTGAAGTAACAGTGAAAAGATAGAATTATGGGGAATTAAAGCAAGGTTCCAGAACAATCCCTTATTCCCAGTACCTTCCTCCTTCCCATCCACCAATATACCAATATACACAAGGGAAACAAAACATGAGGTTTGGTCAGTGCACTCATTTTTAAGAGTCCTTCTTTAAGGAAAAGAGTTCCTTTTCTGTGTATGCCATGGGACTCTCCCCACAGAAGACAGTCCTCGATGAACTTCTCCAGTGCGGTTCTGAGCTTCCACAAACAACAGCCCCGCCCGAACCTGTTGCAGTGGGA
>VZTA01022531.1:47637-59327 GCA_013398855.1 Mohoua ochrocephala | reverse complement strand
CGGGTTCTTGGATACCGCATCGCGAGTGTTTCAACTGCGGCGCAGCCCACGGTTGTTTCTTCAGCTGCTTATGGCCTCTGGGGTGATGTTTTTTCCCTGGCAGCCAAGCCGGGCCGCACCGCCCGCGCTTCCTCCAAGCACGCAGGAAGTGCGAATCCCAAAATCCCGCTCTGGGTTTAGCAAATATGTGAATCGCAGAGGCGGTACCAGCTTTCTCGTTGGTCTGACAACTTGTCCATCTAACCAAGGTTAAACCCATAACAGCCAGAAAGCTGTCTTGGACTTTCCTAGTCATTGGGGAAACATTATTTCTCTATAGACCAGCAGTGCCAGCATTTTATTAGGTCCATCAGCATAAAGGGGGTACATTCTGTTCCACTTAGCAGTGCATGCTGGAAAGCTAGAGTAATTCCTAAAATGCCTTAATGCTTTGAAGTATGGATTTCTCCTCACTGCTCCGCAAGAGAAGTTGGAATCTTTATTTTCTTTTCTTTTTTTTTCTTACCTTAAAATTATGTTCAAGTATTAAATGCATAGAGTGTTTAGAACATCAAACCCAGGTGATACACGTGCTTATAAAAGGTGCAAATGAAGATATGCACTGCACTTCAGCTTTGAGAGACTTTTCTGATTTAATCTTACCGAAGCATGGTTTTTCCTATCTGAGCAACTTTGTAGATCTCCATTGGCAGAGCAGCTATGTGAATGTGTGCCATGTACCTGAGACTGCACTGTTTAAATGGAGTATCCATCTGAGAATTCCTGTCTTGGTAGTCTGGGCACAAAAAAAAATACAGCCTAAATGCCTCTTTGAAGTGGGGTGGTGAGCAGCTTTCATCGTTCAGTTAATCCACTTGCTCCTGGCTAGAGCAAACGTCCATCTGTTTTTAAATAAAGTAAATGTGCTCATGTTTCTCTGGTCAAGCTAGACAGCATCCTTTGTACTTGACTGGCTAACTAGCAGATTCGCATCCGTAAGAGGGGTAAATCTTTTACTGTTCCTTTGGTTTCAGTGTGAGGTGTGTTGCTTTGGGTTTTATATTCATTCTGAAAGTTAACAGATAAGCATAATAAGAATACAGTTTGCACAGTACTGACTCTGGATTGAGTAAGATAGGGTAGAACTGTAGTTAACCAGTGTAAGGCAAGTGAATTCCAGTATTTTTCTCACTATACCATAGCATTTTCAGTGAAAAGAATCTGTGGAGTCCTCCTTCTGTTGTCTGTCCTTTCCTTACATATATTTGCACATCTGACGACAGATGAAATTGGGGAAGATATTGCAGAGCTAATTGGTGTGTATCACCAGAGAGGAGGGTGATTTTCAGATGACGATGATTTCGGTGGGAAAATAAGAGGTAGTCAAAGCATAAAATACCATCTTAAATGGTCAAGAATCTTGTATCTAAAAGGTATGTTTCTTTTTCCGCTGCAACTTCTGCTGTACAAATTCAGGAGGTAGGGGATGTAGAATAAACTTTTTTTCAGTGTGTCTCAAAATTTCAGATGCTCTCATAATTCTAGTTAAATGCATCTCTTCTTTGTGGGATAATGCAGATTGTGACTCACTGTTCCCTCTGTTGTTACCTCAGGTAATTCACAATCTGTTGCTGTGATTCCAAGAGGACAGATGAAAACTCCTGGTAGCTGCTCTTTTTGTTATGCTGTAAAGTCAGGATGATATCAGGACTGTTAGAAAAAGGTCTGAAGTGCATTAGCAGTATTTTGACCTTGATAGGTACCTTTGAACAGTTTTAAGAGTTATGTTACCATAAACCTGTTGCTTAGCTTGGGACTCTTGAGTTGGCAAATCAGCTACAAATAGTTCACAGAATCACAGAATACGCTGAATTGGAAAGGACTCAGAAGGATCATCAAGTCCAACTTCTGGTCCTGCGTAGGACCATCCCCAAGAGTCACACCCTGTGCCTGAGAGCGTTGTCCAAACACTCCTTGAACTCTGTCATGCTCGGTGCTGTGAGAACTCCCTCGGGGAGCCTGTTCCAGTACTCAACCGTCCTCTGGGTGAAAAACCTTTTTTCTAATATCCAACCTAAACCTCCCCTGACACAACTTCAGGCCATTCCCTCGGGTCCTGTCACTGGTCACCACAGAGAAGAGATCAGTGTCTGCCCCTCCTCCTTCCCCTCATGAGCAAGTTGTAGACTGCGATGAGGTTTCCCCTCAGTCTCCTCTTCTTCAGGCTGAACACACCAAGTGACCTCAGTAGTTCATGTAGCTACTGTCCTACCTGTTTTTTCAGTATTTCTGTTACAGCAGAGTCAAGAGAAATTAACACTTGCCTATTTCTTAGCCACTGCTCCTCTGACATGGTAGCAGGAACATGGTGAATGGCTAAAGGAAAGTAGCATTTTAATGGTTTAGAACAAGGTGGATAGAGTTTTGTGTTGGAGCATTTTATTATGGGGAAGAGCAATGTGATTAAATAAGTGAAGACTTTTTTGTTGTAACATAGGAATACAAGGTGCATCTTAGTTCTTATATGATGTAGGCATGGAGATATTAAAAAATGAATGCACAGAGTGCAAATGCTTTTGATTTTGGACTTCTATGTATAATCAGTAAAACTTGCTGCAAATTGCGTCTTTTCTAGCAGAGAGCTACCCGAAGATTACTTCATGCCAATGTGCTATCGCGTGAGGGTGCATTTTGCTGCTTCAGCACTTTTCTCTTTTTGTGATGGACCCTCTCTAGCTACATTTTGAGAAGGACAAGAATATTGTTGACTTGTTGGGAAAGAGAAGTTGACAAGTATAGTTGTACTATCCCAAAGAAAAAATGTTGTTAGTTGTTTTTAAAAGAAACCAAAAAACCAGTGACTTGAAAAGGTACAAAAATATTTGTAATTTCACTTCATAAAGAAAACATAGGTGGTGTTTGGGTTTTTTTAGTAGATAAAAACTGTGACTTGAATAGTGATCTGTTCTTGCTCTACATTACCCATCTCTGTAGGAGTAGTAATGCAATTATGTCGAGTCTTCACAAAGTGTTGCAGTCTGTCTCATGCAGAATGCATGATACTGCATTTGTTTGTATTGCAATATCTTCTAAAAGTCTGGGATGAAGCCTGAATTTCTAATGTGATATGTACTCTACAAACACATAAAAAAAGCATTGTTTCAAAATTTTGGTGCTCATAGGCTTAATATGTTTCTTTTTTCAGATATCCTAAAAAGAGCTTCTAGTTTTATTTTTATGGTTATAACTTTCACTTTGCCTAATATTCACACTGATGATGGTATAAATTTCCTTTGCAGTTTACGTGTGAACTTGGACATGGGTAAGGCAGCCTATGGGTGGATGATTATGAAAGATGACAATATTCCTGGAACAGTTGTTCGAACTAGCACCATACCAGAAGAGTTGGGACGATTAGTTTATTTACTAACGGATAAAACAGGTATATCAGGTTACCATTCTGAAATATGATAACTTTTATAAAATTTCTAAACATAATTCTATACTTGAATATGCTAAGAAGTAGATTTAGACTACCAGTTCTTGTTTCTCAATAAAATTTTATGCATTTGCTTAAGGACTTTTACAAGTACCAATAGGCTTGGGTAGGCCAGTACTTAGATGTTAAAGTCGGTTTTTGGTAGTACTCTGATTTATTCCAGTGGGAACAGCTCTTCTATAGTAAGACAACACTGTACAGCATGAGTAAGAGTACCATATATCTTCCTCTGAAAAGTCTCTGGAACAGCACACAGGATGCTGGTTTATTCTGCACTTCATTGCTACTGCAACATTGTATGATAATAAGTTAAGAATGGCCTTTGAGAGAGCAAGTCATTTCCAAAACAAGTCATGAGATCAGCCTCCAAAATGACATCTGCTGTCCCAGTGAAGTTAGTTGCTCTTTATGTTACCAAGACCAGTTCTGGAGCTGCTGAATGATTTCACCTTCATAACTGTAACCTCTTACTGTACCTCACCTGGTATATTGGAACCCCCAACCCTTACCAGGATCAGAAGGTAAGTACTGAGAGCATGAAGAATTCATAGCTTGTCTTATGCTTTCTTGTTTCTTTCTGAGATTGAATAAATAATTTCTGGTAGAAATACCATCGTTTTTTAATAGAAGCTTAACTTCTGAACTGAAAAAGTTTTTCTTGAAAAGCTTGAAGAATTGTTTCAGGGGTTTTAAGTAAAATATAGTTCAAAATTGTGAGAAGCTGCTGGGGAGGGCAGGGCTTGGCCTGTTATACTGTTCAGAAAGCATTTATACGCAATTTATATCTCCTTCTGTTTGAAATAGTTCTGTATTCCCTCCCATGCTAACACTTCCATTACTGCATACTTGAAATGCAGTGTAAATATAATATATAATCACATTTTCAAAACACACCTTCCTTTTTTCTTCTATAGGCACCTATGTTATCCTATATACATCTGAGTGCTGTTCTTCTATTTTGTAAAAGAAAAGTATATTGCTAATTATAGCGTGGTAATTCTTCAAAGCAAGTGAATGATTCTTTTAACAAGTTTTATTTCAGTTACCTAATGATTTGTATGCTATTTGAAACTGCTTATTGATTTTAATTGCACCCTTCATCATGATAATTTATGTAGCTTTGAGTGCTGTCACATTCAAGACTTGAAATATGTAATTTATAGCATATGTTTGGAAAAAGAAGTGCGTTCAAAAATAATTCGTTTTCAAAACAATGCAGTAGAGTTCACTTACAAAGTGAACTCTGAAGTTAGTTACAAAACAGTACTTTCTAAGCAAAACCAATGTAGACTTTTTAAACTGTGCTGGTAGAGATTCCGGTTACCATACCAAACTGGAAATGCAGTTCAAGTGTTGAGGTAGTCTACTTACAGTTAAACTGCACTGAGAATCTTAGGTGTTGCTAAATAAAATACTAACAGTTTGTTCGCACAACTCTACAATGCAGAAATTATATTCTGTCTCTGATATCTACTACCCTGTTTCAGAATTAGAGGGTTGTTTGAAAAACCAACAAAAAAACCCTGCCACTGTTCTACTTTTAGGAAGACAACCCTTACACTTAACCTAATAGAAGAGTGATAAAACCAAAGTTTTTCTCCTTTAAAAAAATCCACAAAAAATTTCGTGATACTGGATTTTTCAAAGCAGAACTGTGGTGTTACATTCATAAATCTTTGAAAGGATACATTTTATTGACTTGTATATACAAGGAGAAACAACCCTGTTATGCGTCTAATTGGGTTTTTTTGGTTGGTTGGGTTTTTTTTCAACCTACATTATGCCCCTCGCAATCACAGTAGTTCTGTTTAAGAAGCAGCACAGACTGCATACTGGAAAGATGCTAAATAGACAAAAGTTAAAAGACTTTTACCGGGAAATGTGTTTTCTAGCATTTGCATGATTGTTGGTGTTCAGCCTCAAAGGCTTTTCAGAGGACTGAGGTCTGCTGAGCTCTGGTGTAAGGTCTGAATCTGTGCAATAATGATGTAAAAATTAAAGTAAAGGCCATACTCTAGGGCAGTAGTTTCAAAGTGTTTTGGAAAGAAGCAGAGTCAGCAGTCTCACCCTATGCATTTTTACCCGAGTGTCAGCTGAAAGCTGATGTAGGTGAAAATAAGCCAGAAGTCCTGGAGACATCACCGGCTTCACACCACTGACTGTGCCTTGCAGAGGTGGGAAACACTGCTCTGTTTAATAATCTTAAGCGCCCCGCAAATTTTCAACTGTTCTTCATTCTGGACAAACACATCAACCATGTACTTTTTACCCAAGTATATTGGTAGCTGCTTCCAGTTTCCTTTCCTGAATACATTTGTTCTCATTCTGCATTTTGTGATAAAAATGAAACATGCTGTTAGGTAATGAACAAAGTCTGTACTCTTAATCCATGGTTGATATTGTGTGATTATACAGTTCATAAGAGCTGGTCTCAGCACTTTCTCATTTGAATTTTCATGTCTAGTCATGTAAACTGGTTGATTCTGCTCTGCCCACTTAAGGCCTGGCTGTCAGAGGATAAAGAAGGGAGTCAGTTTTGTAGCCATCTGCCCAAGTGGGCGCTACCAAAAAGCAGCACTAAAAGGCTGATTTAGTTAAATGTAAACAGGTGAAGTTTTTCTCAATACTGAAAAGGAAAGAGAATCCAGAGAACTGTCTGCAAAAATCTTATATCGTGGTCCAAGCTTCACTGGAAATGATTGAGAATTAGTTGTTGAGTCTAAGGAGCATTGCATTACTAACATAATTGCAAGGTAGTCCTTTGTATGATTGTAAATTGGGTTTGTGCTTCATCAATAAGCTTTTTGACAAGAAGCGTCCATCACAGTGGCTCTCTCATTTGCCACAGTATAATAGAAAATGAAGTATCCCAATAATTGCATTATAGTTTCCTTATTGTGGGACAAGAAAGCAATGTGGTATAATTAGGTTTGATTGGAGTGCATGTTTCCGGTAAGATCTGAAATTAATGATGTTGCTATAGTGACACATCTGCGGCCACCAGTGCGTGAAACATAAAGTAATTCATTCGACAAGAGAAGACATCTGTTAACTGCAAGGATGCAGAGCATATTGACACTGACCAGAAATACTAGACGTTATGTGATAAATGAACAAATGATGCTGAAACAGGAGGACAGATAATTTGTACTTAATCTGCTGGGAGAACTTTAATCTTCTCACTGGTTGCATTTGACAATGCCATTGTTTAAAGAACAATGCTGCAGAGAACTCATAAATTTTAAAACTTAACTCAGGGTGCAGCCTATTAAAGCAATACATTAATTCCTTTGTTAGGGAGTTTTTATCTTCATGTAGAACAAAGCCATTACTAAAAACACCCAGTAAAACAACAGGTTTTTTAGGACTCACATTTTAATTATAGCATCCATTACCCAAAATGCCACTATGTTTGGACTTGAATCACATATAAGTTTGACAGAAAGGCGTCATCCGTTATGATGGTGGGTAGCAGTTCGCATGAGCATGGTATCTCATCCTCTCCAGGGCACAAAAATTCTAATGGTGAAAAAAAATAATGATATTTGGCAATATTTAATGAGAGTTTTTGTTTCTTTGGATGTGGGATAGAAAACCTTCTGCTATTCACAACCACTACTGGTATGTTCAGCTAAAACAAACGTGTAGTCGTCCAAGTGTAGTTACTTACTAATGCATGCACTTGTATTTGAGTTCTGTAATTAACATTTTAGTGGGCGTTTGGACCAAATGAGATACTTAACAGTTATAATCGTTGAACAGATGCATAGAGCAATGGGATTCTTTAATTTTTTGGAAAATCTGTGTATTAGAGGTTGGTGCGCACGGACTTTTTTGTTAAATGTGTCTAATGTAATGTACTATTAGAACAGTGAATTTCAGTAATTGTTTCTGAAAATTATCTTTTTAGTTATACTTTGAGTCTTTACCTCTTCAATGTAAGCAACTAGAGAGAAAGAGTAATTAAAAAAACGTTGATGGAATAACATCTTCTTCCTTAGATGGATATATATTTATGCTCTACCTCAGATATTTTTAGTACCACTAGGTTTGCAGGGTGACTAGCGCAGACTAGAAATGGAACATTTTGATGGAGAGATCCTACAGGAAGATTCCAGACTAAGGAATCCTTTCTTTTTGTCTTCTGTTGGACTCCCATCCACTGAAAATATCCAGTGAACATGGATATACACTGCTGAATACACAGGTATTGTGCTTGTGGGAGACAGAAGGCACAGAGGAAATAGGTACTGCTCTTCACAACTATGTGTCACGGTTTAGGGGTGGTACTCCCTAATTCAGTGCCCCCAAGTTACCTGTTACCTCTACTGTGACCTTCTGCCCAGGAAAAATTAGGCGTTAGGTTTGAGATTTTGTGGTGGTTATGTTTATGGTGTATTCATAAATGGAGCAGCTGAGTGAGCAGACATATGCTATGTATGCTTCCCATGAGTTTTGTTTCATTTTCTTCTTATATACCAGTTAATATTTTTTCCAAGGCTCATAGGAAAAATTTGTATCTCCAGATTGTCGTCAACAGTCTAATTATTAGACTGATTAGGCCTGTTCTCCCTAAAAGTTTCCATAGAAATGTTCACATTTACACTGACGTTTTATCTGTTTAAGCAGGTATCTCAAACAAAGTACTCATATAATATGAAAAGTTATTCATCTTCTTAGTTTCTCACAAAGTTACTAATTTTCCTGCTGTACATATTTTCTTGCTTTTTTCTTGTTTTGGACTTTTTAGATTGCTGGTATTGGTCCAAATTACCAGCTAGTAATACAGAATCAGAATGATCTGCATCTGCTTCTCAAAAAACAACAACAAAAAAAATCTCTGCTGCTCTGTTGTGAATCACATCTGTTGCCACCCAAGGAATGATGCCTTCAGGACTTTTTCCTTAGAAATTAATTTCCTCTTTGCCTGCTTTACTCTGTGTTTAATGATACAATTGTAGGAACGAAGGGGGGAAAAAAGCTCTTGGCTTCATTAAAGAACACACTAAATTTTTCTCCAGCAATTGTACACTAACTTTTTTGTCAGACTGTTTTCCTTGTGTGGTACCTGCATTCCAGAGCAAAGTTCAAGAATGAATAATAGTAGTAGTAGATCATATGTTGACTAGTGTACTTTCTGGAAGCTTTTCTAAAATAAGCTTTTTAAAATCTAATAACTATATTAGCAATGTCCTGAAAGTGTGGAATTGATAACTAAATTGATAATTAATAATATTTTTTAAATATTATAAATATTAAGAATAGAAAGTTCCTTCACTGTTCTATAGTACTTACCACCTTGAGCAGACTGAGAGAGCTCAGTTTTGTGTTGTTTTTCTTGTTCAAAAAACGGGCTATATTAGAAAATCTGCCTCTAGATATTGAAGGGTTTGCATCTGGGGGGCATAAAGTACAAGATGTGTTTTTCTGTCATGGAGTATTAGTCTTCAACTAAAACACTAAAATTTAAGACAGAACTTCTGCTAAAGTTATAACCTGATTGATTGGCACCATGTAATACATGGAGCAAGTTTTTGGGAATGTTTCTGTCCCACTTTGGCCTTTCATTCATTAGAAGAATTTAGAAGTAAATTCTTAATTTGCACATGTGATGAAACTTTATTTCCATGTGGATGGCTGAAAAAGGTGTATTTTGTTAAGGTGGGTTTTTTCCAGAAATTTTTGGGAGTCCTTTCATACCTTCAGCTACCTCTGTTTGTCTAACAACGCATTGGGTTTATTATGGCTGTTCTTGAAATTCTTATGCTAGTCTTGAGAAGCATGAGCGAACTGGAATTGTTGTTTCTTTATTTTTGTGTTAGTTATTTGTCATGGATATTTCCCACTAACACAGCTGATAAAAAGGATCGTATAAGAGATGTATAAGATGCAGGTATTGAATCAGGATTTCTGGAATGTTTATTTCTGTGTCTTTGCTGATTGTTTTTCCTCACCTGTTTTTTCTAAACCTTCATCCCTGGCTCCTGTTGATTGCTAGATAGGAAAATCCATACTTTTCTGTGCAGAAGCTTTTCTTCTCTGCTTGCTGAGAGAGAGGGGGTGGAACACACAAATTTGCCAGCTATCTACCTTTCCTGCACCAAGCATGATATGGAGTTGGACTGATTTAGTGGTGTCAGAAGAAATAATCTTTCCATATAATAATCATAGGGCTAATTTTGTTTCCTGCTCAGTTTTCCCAAGCAGCAATTACAGAACTAGTGGGAAGTGGGTTTGACAGTTGCCTGCTGTCTCACCTTTTGACTAGCATTTAGTTTCACAACTCCTAGAGCGAGGTTTTTTAATTCAAAGGCTTGGCAAAGCCAAGGGCAGTGAGAAGGTATTAGCACGCCTGGAAAGTTAGGAGAAGGTGATAAAGATTGGCTTGGAAATTTCTTGCACTGAATATTTTTGCACGGTGTGTGGGTTTTGGTTTTGCTTTCTTTTAGAAATGGAGATTTTAGTCTCTCATGTTTATTGGTGGAAATTTTCATGTTTCTCATGTGCAAAGTGGAGATTGAATTTTTCTAGTCTCGAATTAAAGTAAAAAATGTAATGAAATTTAATAAAAGGTCTCAATAAAAGTACAGCTTCTAAAGGTAGAAAAAGTGGGTTTATGTGATTACTGTAAAACAAAATAATTTTGTTTTCCCATGTATAAAAGTAACCAAAAATTTCCAATTTGCTAATTCTAGAGATCTGGAACTTTGTCTTCCTGGGATGTTTTCCAGCCTTGGGAATGTTCAGCTTCTCTTGTAAATTTTTAATAATGTTATGCTTATTTTGTAGAGAATTTATGCATTTCACATAAACCTTATTTTAATTATTTTAAAAAATTCAAATAATATGACTGCAGAAATAAAAATCCTCAACAACATGTAAGGAAAAGCAAATGGGAAGTGTTGCTTTTTTAATGGTAAAGGGGGAATTTGGAATGATCATCTTGTACTGGTAAAACCGAAAGTCAGGGTTTGCTAGTGCGGTGTGGTGGTACAGCAGTGGAGATGAAGTGTCACTGTACAGGTGTCACCAGGAAGTGGGAGTGGTGGGCATCTCAAATGCAACTGGGAAAGACATGAGACTTTTACGGGCCTAATGTATCTTTGAAGATCTCTGATAGTTCTAGCCCTGGTGAGTGCATAAGCTGTGTGCTCACTGGCCAGACAGTGTTTGTTTTGCAGATAATAATTATAGCATATGTCACGCTTTTCGTCTTTTCTCCTCCTGTGGCTTAGCATGTAATTTGGCATACTGGGATAAAGATGTGAAATAAGAATAGTTTAGATAAATAAAATTAATATGAAATATTTTATTCTGCAGTATTTATTTCCAGATAATTTTCTTATACTCCATTTTAAAAATATTGCAGAAGCTTCAAGAATGTCTACTCTGGTACCATGTTGTGCTTATTTTTTTATGATCAGACTTATGCATTTTAATGACACGGAACTCTGTGGTTAAATATAGGAATAGCTTTATGCTATTTTTATTCTTTCTCTGCCTGAATAGCCATAGGAAAAAAATTTTAGGAAGGGCGTTATCAAAAAATACTTTTGTGAGCTGACCATGGAAAGCTAGGCAATAGTGACTCCTTTCTGCCTCACATACCCCATCAGGCAAGGCTGAAGCCCCCACCCCTCAATTAGAGGTTTTCCAAACCAGAGGACGTGACTGCTTGGCAGAGGTGGATGCAGTGTCAGTCTGACTGACACCCTGTAGTTTGTTACAAATGTGAAGTGAGCACAGAAAACACTGATTTTGTTCGTTCTGCCTTATTCCGCTTGGAGGCTGAATCTGTCAAATTTGGAAGTGATGTTAGGTCTTAATGACTTAATCTGGATAATACTGAGTGTGCCCAATTGCCAGAATGTCTGCCTTGGTACACGAAGTGTGGGAAATCTGTATCAAAATTTGGGGGTTTTTGTGGGGTTTTTTTCTTTAGATTTTCTGATACATGGTGCAGACTCTTACACTGGCTTTTGAGAATGAGTTCCATCCACATACTGCAAATTCAATTTTTTGTATATAAAGAAAAGGTTTTTTTTATTCAAGTTTGCATATTTAGTTATTGGCAAAATCAGCTTGCAGGTGGAACCAGTGATTTCTTCCAGAATGACTAACCCTGATCTTTCTCCACAAATATTCCTTTAATTAACTAAATTGATGCTAACTCGTGATTCATTCCTTCTTTCCAAAGGAAAGATTTTTATTT
>VZTA01022531.1:1278-43778 GCA_013398855.1 Mohoua ochrocephala | reverse complement strand
CGCCATCCAGGAAACCTCAGTCATCCGCACCCAAAGTTCGAAAGAGTGTCAGCAGTCGGATACACGAGGCGGTGAAGGCCATCGCGCTCTGCCACAATGTGACCCCAGTGTATGAATCCCGGGCTGGTGTGTCTGGAGAGACGGAATATGCAGAGGTGGATCAGGACTTCAGCGATGAAAATCGAACTTACCAGGCTTCCAGCCCTGATGAGGTCGGTATGCAAGGCTGAAAATATTTATATCTCCTAAAGAATGGGGTAAACTAAGTTGAAAAGAGAAGAGCTGTGAAAGAAAAGGGTTTTGGGCAGGGCTTTCTTTAAAATTAATAGTAATCTGGTTTTATTTTTTCTACAGCTTAGGAAAGATCTGGTGTTTCTTTGTTGCATAGAAGCGTTTTCAGTTATTTGACTAAAAGATCTGTGAAGTCAGTGCTTTGGGGTCAATACTGTATTGAGGATTGCAATTAAAGGTTTATTATTAGAGTTATTCTCAAAATGTTGATCTATGTGTGAATCATAATATGCTATTAAAGGGAATATGAAGCTGTTCTGAGCGATGGACAACCTGGTACATTAACTAGAGATGCTACCAGGTACTGGAATGTATAGATTCTTAACAGGAAAAAACAAACAAACAAACAGAACACCCAGAAACTAACAAACAAAAAAACCTCATCAAACCTCAAATGCTTCTGTAGAAAAGTTTTTGAGCTTCAAACTCTAGGCAGCTTCATAGTCTTCAGAGTTCTTTCAAAATTGTATCAAGTGTAGAACAAATTTAAAGCACCTTTTCAATCAAAACAGGCCTTTGACTTCTATTGAAATCCAAATTTTAAACAAATGCCACTACTTTCATTGGATTGGAGTTATTGTTCTGAATAATCCTATTTTGGGCCCTAAATTGATTGCCTAAAATTCAATCTAAAAAGATATTAGAAGAGAGAGGCAAAGCTCATCTTTCAAGATACTGCAAAGAGTTCACTTTATAAAAATGTGTGTAGTTGATAGAGTAAAATAGAGAAATGGACTGTTTTGAGGTTGGTTTGCACCTGAAAGTGAGCAAGTTGAGGAGCATCTTTGTTTTAAAGAACGTCTAGCATTTTCTGAAGGTACTGTTGTTGTTGTAACCCCAGTAGCTTAGTCATAAATAAAATAAGGTTGCTGTAAGATGTGAAGAAGGCAGTATGTACCTGAAAGCCTGAATATTTTTCTAGCTGTGCAAGTTGATCTCATACAAGACAATGTTTCTTTCACAAACTTCATCCTGTTACAGCATAGTGTATTATTCATGGTATACATTTCATTTTCATGTCTAATATGTCACCATATGTAATGCTAACAAAACTTTAGCAGTTCAAACTGCAGGCTGTAATTGCTAAAAGTAACAAGTCTATAACAACTGTTTTTAGGAATGCAAGAAATAAAATTAAATCTGTCTTCATGTAGTACCAAACTAGCAGACATTGCATGCATTTCAGATGCCATAAACACAGTTCATAGTGTCAAAGGATTGTAGAACATAAAGAAGTGGCTGGTTCTCAGAGACTGAAAAATGGCAGTCAGAACAATTTTAAAAATAAAACTCTGGGCAGGACTTGAGATGCTGATCTTTGGCTAAAATCAATAATCCGTAATATTGTATGTGCTGTTGAATAATGTGAGCTGATCCACATTATGAATTGAGAATCCTGGAAGGGCATTTGTTTATGCCAGAAGGGCATTTGTTTATGTTATGTAGTTGTATAATGTTGGACTTGTATTATGCACACGTGTACAAATTTTCATCTGCACATACATTCATATTTACTAAATATTTCAATTTAATGAGCCTGTGAGGTACTACTGAGTGTAATGAATGACTGCATGAGCAAGGATCTGCCTATGAAGATAGGATGACAACTATAAATTAAGTAAACATTCTGCTTTAATAGCCAAAAGTATTACTAAATCAGGTGAAGAGATGTGCAGTTGAGAGAGACTATGTAAGTTTTTTTTCTCCCGCTTGCTCATCTCTCCCTGTGGGCTTTTGTATATTTGTTCAGTTGTTTGAAAGCTGAAAATGCTACTATGAAGAGCAATTCTCCCATATTTACTAAAGGAAGTAACTGTAAGATTTGAGAATTATACAAGCTGTGCCCTGAGAAGACAGTAGGGGATTTGACCTTGGAAAGACGAAAGGAAGGAAAAGGAAGTTGATAAAGTGCTAATATAAGAGATCTGGGACTCAGGGTGGAAAAGGAGGTGGAAGAAGAAATCAGCAATAAAGAAACTGTTTGTGCTGCAAGGGAGAGAATGCACAGATATCCTTTTAATAATGTTTTTTTATCATTTCAACTCATATATTAAAACTATATGGCAGTGAAATTAAATGTTTACATTCTAAAACAGCCTTAAATTTCCTTTTTGTTTCTCAAGGATAATGCTTGAAACACTAGTAAAATTATCGTATTGAACAAATATGCTTTAATATAATGAGAAATTGATGTTAAATGGAGTCTTATAAAAAGATGAAGCCACAAAAAGCATGTAAACAGCATAAAAATTGCAGCATGACAGAAAAAAGCCTAAGAGTTGAAAGACTAGCAGGTCTTTATCATAATTTTTTAAAGACTTCTATTGATGCAATGTTTGCAAATCACTGGAGCCTAAGGAAAATAATGTAAATGGTTCATTATTTAGCTTATTGAACTTTCCTGCAGTTAGGTTGACGGATGATGCCAATGTTTCCCAATCACCAAAGTACCATTTTAAAAGCATTTTTTATTGAATAAAGTGCTTTGAATATTGCACCCTGGAGCTTTATTTAGGGAAATGGTTCAATTGATGTTTTCTGTTTAACCTCAGCACTGACCTATCACAACATATTTGGTTAATAAGCAACATTATGATTTAATAGACTTAACTGGTTTTATGCATTGTACTTTCTCAACATTGCAACTCCGTTCTCTTAGATTTTGTTTATGGATCTGGCTTGATTGCAGTCTTTTGTAACAAGATGTTATTTGCACAGTTGTCTGTTGCATTATATAATATTGTGTGATCGCACCATAGGATGTAAAGAGCAGAGAACAGTATGTAAGTATAAACTATTCTTCCATGTAGGAAGGTATAAGAAACAGCTTAGTAATATGCTGACTACACTACACACTTAATGAATTGACTTGAGGAACTCTTTTGAAATTCCTCACATCTGTGTGTATATGTGTGCATCCATATACCGATGTAATATAACCACAACAAAGTATGCACATTTAGAAGTAGGTACATTCATCATAAAATATGTATTTATCTATTGTTAGAGTAACCTGAGATAAGTAACTGATTTTGTATTCATAATGCAAACCCTGCTTATGCCAGGCTCTTTGTTTCTTATGATAAGTGATCAATATTTCATTTTCTCTGAAAGAGTGGAAAGTTTCATTTGTCTGTCACTTGTCCTCTACAGCTGTAGCATAGCAAACAATAAACATTCACTGAGAACCCACTGGAAAAAAAAAAAAAACAAACAAAAAAACACCACTAAAACCCAGCTTCGACTTGGCCGTCATAGGTGTGGATTCAGCTCATCTGTAGAAAGCCAGCTACCTTAATGAAATGAACAATCATAAAAGGATATAAGCTAAGTAGGCAAAACGATAGAGTTCAAAGGTCAGAGACCTAAGCAATTCAGGGCATGCTATGAACAGGAGCCTTTGAAGACCTTTGCTCCCCTTGGTCAGAAAAGGTTGATCAGTCATGATTTTTAATGACTGCTTACTCTCATAAACCAGCCATTTATTGGTTATGCTTTGTCCTGTACTGTTATAGTCTCAAGCATTTCTAATTCCAGGATCTTGAATATTTAAATACTACCTTAAAGTGTGGTCAGTTATTTAATTCCAACGTTTCTGTCCAGAGACAACAGAGTTGCTAAAATTAATTACAAGGATACAAAGCCAATCATTTAAAAACAGACAGGGAAATTATATGCCCTTAGTGAAGCAGCTTTTGTGTTTACAAAAGTGAAGCTGTAATGTATGAGACATGTTGTATTGTTTAATTCATTTTATTGTGTGTGCTTATTGAAGCAAGACTAATTGTGTTGTTTTGTCAATGTATTGTGAAAAGCAAATCACTCAGTAGCATAAAACCATCACTTGCATGACCTTCGAGACCCACAAAGAATAACTACTCCATAGCTTGTCTTGAATATTGATTGGTAGTTTTTTCACATGATCAAGCTGTATTTTTAAGTTAATAATTTTATTTTAATTATGAAGGGCTTTTTATGAAAAGTGATGGACTGCAAATGTTAGTTATAAAATCATTGTTTATAAATATAAACAAACCAGCGCTGATTGGAGACAGATATGAGTTGTTGAACAATCCTGATGGAAACAGTTGGGAACACTCAGGCAGTGGGGAAAGGAAATCTCACTGCTTCTTTTCTGTTTCCAAAGCAATACCCTTAACTTAAAGAATACCACACTTACAATGTCTGTATACCTTATACAACAGTCTGATTTTGAAAGCAGATCCTATTGTCTGAAGTGAAGATCCTCTTAAGTCCTCTGAAAGAAATACAGGTGGGTTACATGAGAATTCTTCTAAGCAGCAAAACTAGCTTACAAAATTTCCATCTTTAGTCCTTCTTTCTTACCCTACACATTGCACCCTCATATATGCCAAAACCATTGAAGACTTTATTTATACGGGTTCTTTTTTGGTTAAAGTGGTCAGGTTCATAGCATGGCTCCAGGAAAGCTGTGAGCACAACTGTGGTGGAACTCCCAAACTGCCCCATGAGGTGGAGAACTGCCAACTGCAACCATGAGGCAGCGCATCTTTTTCTTAAACTAATGTTAGCTCAAAAGAGAATATTGTACATTGAAAGTGACAATTATTTGGTCATAAATTATTTTGAGCAACAAATACTGTAAATGTGGAGCAGTTCAATATGTCTGCTAGGGAGCAGAAATGAGAGTCTGGCCCATAAGGAGAGGAAAGCAGGAGCTGGGCACGATAGCCAGGCTGCTAGAGGCTGTGGCCTTAGCGATGAGGTGTACAGCCCCACGGTATCCAAGTATGGTGAAAAGAGCATGTCTCATGATGGAAACCTGCAGTCAAGAGTGTGTATGATTGTACAGGTCAACCCTAACCCAGTGCATAAGCTGCTTGGTTTGATTTGGTTCCATAAGTGAACATTTCTAAACAAATGGGATGATTATGTCCCCAAAACATGGACATGCGTCCACTGTCTGTAACAATGGTGCTTTTGAAGTTTCACTTCTTCATGTCCCTCTGGAAATGTACTCGTTCCTCAGGTAACTGAGTTAGAAACACCCTCCTACTTAGAGAAGCTGCTTCCACCTCCTGAGCTGGTACTGCTCTAGGTGATGTTGCGGGTTGCACAGTTATTGCTTGATTTGGGACAGTTTCCATATGAAATCTCTGAATTTCACTTTGGATGGAAATCTGTGCCCTGGTAATTGAAGTGTTTGATATTTGAGGCTGTGAACTATAGAAGCTCAGAGGGTTGGGTGGCCCCTAGTGGGAAAACTCTGCTGACAGAAGCAACCAGAGTTCAAGAGTGAGCATGTAGTAAATAGAAACATCTGAAAGATTTGGGGTAAGAACAATAAATGAGGTGTTTTTCACTAGCTTGCATCAGATCTGTTGCATTTCTGTTTCACAATGCAATTATTTGCTCCTTTCTTTCCTAATTCGGAAGTTGCTTCTCTGACATTGTCACGTGAGAGGTAGATGGCCATCTTTACCCTTTGGGTTGCTACTGAGGAGGAAGACAATTAGCAAGCTAGCAATCACAGATCTCTCTTTGCCTCCACCTGCGTTACCTGCCCTAGGAACACTACACAGTTAGTGGGTTCACTGCATACCTGCGTCTCAGTAATGGGAGGACCTTTACTCACCAGTGTGCTTATGTCTCCCAGGCAGCCAGTTTCCATAGGAGGGAAGCTTTGTGAGAAGCCAGAGAAGATCCATAAAATATTAAAATGAGTCCCTACCCTGGATTCAGGAAACTTGACACATTTCATCTGTGTTTGTGTGTGTCAGCAAATTAATGGTTATCAGCAAATAAATATTACCATTGCAATGGATTTTCTTTTAAAACAAAATGGTAGCATCACCATCGAAGCCTTTTGTGCTTGTCCAACCTTTAATCCCTTTATCTGACTTCATCCATTATGTCAAGCTCTGTAGAAGCCACAGCTGCTGCATTTTCTTGGCATTCTAGGGGTTCTTGATTTAGGCACATTAGATTGCAAGACCATTTTAATGTAAAGTTTCAGAAGTGTGTTGAAGAGAAGAGAATGTACTTGTAGAGGGGAAACCTCAAGAAGAGAGACTTGCCTAAGAATGCTTTTTCTGAACTCTCTACATCCAGCCTTTCAGTATATATGTATTTGTTAAGATTGATAATGTAGATTTTCATGCCGTTTGTGAAGTACTTGTTTAGAAAAAAAATTCTACATTCTAAAAGCTTCAGGTATTTCAATGCTAAGATCTGGCTGTTGGGATGCTGCTCTGATTCATTCTGAGTGATGAGAGTCAAACTTGTCTTGCTCTCAAGTTTTTTCAGTGTCCTTGTAGGCATCTGTTTGACTCTTGAGCCTTATTGACTGTTTCTTGTACGGTATTTTGCACTGATCAATTTAAAAGAAAAAATAAATATGCACTTGTGTATAGGCCAGGTATAAGAATACAAAATGACTCTGCTGCAAAATGCTAATTCAAATGGTATGTGAAGCCAAGCATAAATGAAATAATAAACAGATTTGAGACCAAATATAGAACACTTTAGTCTTAGCTGCAAAGGGACACAAATAAGATGATAGGGTTTTAGTAGAAAGATGCAATTTACAGGTCAGAATGTAATAGTAACCCTTCACTGTGAAAATTGAAAATCAACCTTGGAAGTACTGGATCATTTATGGTTTATGTGCTACTTTTGGTGAAGAAGAAAAGTTTGTAAAAAGGCTTCCTGTAATTTTCGAGAATTTAAAATGGTGCTTTTCAAGGTGTGTTCTATTCTCTTCCGTAACTTCATCTCACTGTATTTTCATCCGATGGTGCCTACACACACGGCGCTACTGGGATTTTTTACAGGTTCACACAGGATTTTATTCCAATTTTAAATTTTCTTAAAAGCTGTAGTGTCTTATTTGCTTTATGTGAAATTCTTAGTGACCATCATGTCTGTTGAACTTACCTAGGGAATTTTCTACTTGCATGGCTTTTATCAGAGTGCTTGATTTTCATTTTTTTTATCTTGCCTGAGATTAATAGCAGAGCCTATTAATCCATAAAAATCCAAGATCCTTAAAAATCATGGGAACTTCATTATAGTTAGCTTTCTAGTGATTCGAAAATCTGATTTTCAGTCATGATTAGCATTTGGAAAAATAAAAGTAGATTGAGGAGAAGTTTTCCTTAATCAGAAAAAAAATCAGATATGGAATATGTCTTGTATATAAGACAGTAAAATCAGTAAAGCAGTTTTCCTAAAGTATTAATTTTTTCAAGGAATAAATCACACAGTGGCGGTGAGAGATATTTAAAGCATAACAGAAAAATGTTGAATCTAGATGTCATGCACTTCAAAGCAGCAAAATTTTGAAAAAGGGACTTTCACATGTGGTTTTGTGGGATGCAGTATTGTAAGCTTGGTTTCTATCTTATTTGATGTCAGATGTCGTATTACTGTTGAAACAAAGTATGAAAATGATGGAAGTGAGCAAAGTAAACTAAAAATAAGGTCCTTTGCTTACCTATTTACTACCTATTACATTTTCTCAACTGGCATGTAACTGTAGATGTAATAAAATATTTTATATGGAAATACTCCCAAAGTCTTTTACTTACATAATGGTGTTGTTGATACAGAAATCATATTCTTGTTTTGCAAAATTTCTAGAGGATGTCCTTGATGTATTGTTGAATATATATGGGGTGTTTATTAGAACAGTTATTTCTGAACAATATATTCTAAATACCTCATTTTCAGCGATAAGTTCAAAAAAGCTTTTCTGTTCTTCATACGAAATTTTGTAAGCTCCTCAAGGGAAACACGTAATTTGATGTATTAAGATTTTATACTCAGTCTGCTGCTGTTCACTTTTTTTTTCCTAGATTCTTGGAAGAGTTTAGACTTTCACCCTAGCAACAGTTGTTTGGCTTTAGCCTAATTTATATAGCAGTGTAGTAGACCTTTCACACTTTGATATGTCTCTTTTTTCCGTTTTTTTTCTTTTCTCTCTTTAGGTAGCTCTGGTGCAGTGGACAGAGAGTGTGGGTCTCACTTTGGTGAACAGGGATCTGACCTCAATGCAGCTGAAGACCCCTGGTGGACACATCCTGACATACTATATCCTGCAGATCTTCCCCTTCACTTCCGAGAGCAAGCGCATGGGCATCATAGTTAGGGTAATTTTGGGGGTTTTCCAGGTGTTTGGTTTGATTTTTTTTTTTTTTTTAAATGCTGGCAGATCAGACTAATTCACTCCTTCTGCAACAGACAATACCTCAGAAATTCTTAATTTGGATTACATTTGCCTGTGTGTGGGTTCACTGAATATGCAATGAATGTTGCATCATTAAAACGTGTATAACAAGCATTTACACTAAGTTATTTGTACATTTTTAATTACCAGGTATTTCAAAGATACAAAGCTTTCTATTTTGGGTTGGTTGGTATTTGCCGCCCAAGAAACAACATATAAATTAGAGGGGACATAACAGTGGTATTTTAAAATTTAGTTTAGGGATGCTGAGACTCTGTTATACTTGTTGACTTCAGTTAGAACTGGTCCTCTTACCTGGAAATAGGGGACATGTATCTCAATGGAATCAGAGATGACACTGGAAATAGTAACATCAAGTAATAAAACTTACCCACTTCTTGGCAAGGTACTTCACCTTTTATAAATGGGAGCCTATTGAGTGCTTCAGAAGACAAGAAGGTTATTGGTAGGTAATTGTTTTGACTGTATAAACAGATATTCCCACCCCACCTTCTTTTGTAAAATTTTAGGATGAATCTTCGGGAGAAATTACATTTTACATGAAGGGTGCAGATGTTGCCATGTCCACTATTGTGCAGTACAATGATTGGCTAGAAGAAGAGGTAAGAAAGAAAATCAACATTTACAAAAATTAAAATTTAATAAAAATTTAAAATCTAAAATATATCACGTGCTATTGGGATGTGTTTAAAGGAAAATATGAGGCAATGCAGTAATGGATTTTGAACTTCAGTTATGCATATCCTGAATGGGTTTTAAGGGATTCAAATTATTTCCAATTCCTGAGCAACATACAAGAAAAGCAAAGCTGGTAGTAATAGCAGGACACATTCCTACTTAAAACAAGGAAAGTTGTTTTTCATTGACTGACCTTTCACATAAAACCTAATTACTTCTGAGAAGTATTCTGCTATAAATCTGCTTATCCTGAAATGCCCTTGTTTGATCAAAATCTGCAGTGAGGTATGATTATGAATTACAGAGTTTGATAAGCATTGCGTCCAAACTGAAATTTTTTTTTACCACATTTATTAAACTTCAAATAAAATAGTTAGTGACTGAATTTCAAACCTGATTAATATTTTTCACTATGTGTTCTAGTAGGTACCAGCAATCATCTTATTTTTGACCCTACATACAGCCAATATGTTAATACAATGATTACACCATGTATGTTCATAATGGTATTGGCAATATGAATCAATATGTGCTTCAGGGCAGTTTGATTTATTCAGGGACATGAATAAATTAAACTCCCTCAAGACCTAGCAAAATGTCATAAAAATTACTTTTGGCGATAATGATGCACAATTAATTGTAAAATACTTGTTTAATTTATTTAGCTTTATGAGGTCAAATCAATAAGTGTTTGCACTGGAGAGCCTTGTTTTTCATTAAGACATGCTATTCCATGGCTATTTTTAATGTGTAGATGTTTTTCTGATAAGAGATACATTCAGTGGAAAAAGAAATGTACCTCTGTTTCGTGCCTCAAAAGTAGTTTTAATTTATTTTAAAGCTTCAACCTAAAAGAAATTTTCTTTAAGCTAGGAGAGGAAATCTAATTGACTTACTGATAGCAAACCACTTTATTTGGGAGACCTGAAGTATAATTGCTTTTTATCCTATTTGTGGCTTCTCCACAGTATTTTAAGAGTCTAAAGAAACACCTAAAGGTCTGGTGCAGATACGCCCTGTTAGCACACAGTGTAAAGCATGAACATGGGATCGAGTGTTTGCATAACTGTTCTGTGCTTTGGTTCATTTAGTGCGGTAACATGGCACGAGAAGGATTGCGCACACTGGTTGTTGCCAAAAAATCACTAACTGAAGAACAGTATCAAGATTTTGAGGTATGAGGGGACAGAGTGTTCTTGTGCTTTATCATATTTAATTACTTCAAGGAGAACCTTCCTCTTTTTTATTTTTTAAGGCTGCAAAAAAAGATGCTTCATATTTTAAAAGTAGATAATTGAGGTATTGTCCACAATCTGTTAAAGGCTTTGTCATTCATTAGTGATGGTTCTGCAGATATGTAGGATCCTGTTTGCTTTATTATGGGATTGGACAGTGTTTTTCCAGAAGCTAGTGTAATGTTATTTCTGTAGCTTCAGCATGACCTAAAAAACCTACTTGTTCTCAAAGATAAGGCCTTTCCTCCTTAGAAGCTGTGATGCCTAATTCTTCAATAGTTCTTCGGAAGGCATTCTCTTGAGGTGAATTGTCAGAAGAGCCTTGTATAACATTGGGTATAAAGTAAAATTGGTCTTTTAGTCTTGTTCTTCATTAAAGATATTTAAAGACAAACATTTAGCCTAATGAATCCATGCTATCACTGAGTGGTAGACTGAATGTATACTTTATGAGTCGTAGCAAACTCTAAGTGGTTTTGTGTTTGTGCAGAGTCGATATAACCAAGCAAAGTTAAGCATACATGATAGAAACCTGAAGGTTGCAGCTGTTGTAGAGAGTTTGGAGCGAGAAATGGAATTACTGTGTCTCACTGGAGTAGAGGATCAGCTGCAAGCGGATGTTAGACCAACTCTAGAGATGCTAAGGAATGCTGGAATAAAGGTACTAAATACATACTGCTGACATAACAGGTTATCATTTATTAACTTTTTAAATCAAGACAAAATTTGTCTATATTCAGGTTCTTTCAAAGTAAGAAATGTGTCAAGTCCTAAGCACATTCTGGGCATGAACTAGCAGAAACAAACAAGACACTGTGTGTGAAGTTCCCTTGCCTACCACAGGTTTCATCAATCTCAGACTTACTTCTGTAGGAAAACTACCAATGGATAGATGTATGTGTGTCTCAGTCATTTATCCCCTGGCTGTCTACAGTAAACTGTCCTTGCTGACACTAAATGAGTTTGGCACAAGATTTGTGTGACAACAATGTTTTCAGGTTTGGCACTCGTAAGAAGTTTTAGCAAAGATCAAAAGGTGAATTATTTGAACTAGAATTCAGAACTGCCCTTAGGGTTTGTTCAGTTCATGTTAAAAGGACGGCATGAAAAGCCATGCAGAAGAGTTGGTTTGCTAGACTCCTATCAATTGCACATATACAAGTTGTGCATTTATTTGAGGGAGGGTTTCAAGTAAATAAATGAACAATATCTGAGGGGAGGGGGGGAGATTATATACATTTTGCTTTAAGCAGAGTGTCAAGCTCTGCTCCAAATAGCTGTATTGACTTTGCATTGGTTAAACTGAGTCAGACACAATGGGATATTTTGCATATGCTGCTTGTGCTGGACTTCAGCCCCTCCAATATCTGCTGGAAGGGCAGCACAGGAGGACAAAGCAAACCAGGAGAATTTTGGAATGCAATGACAATAATTTCCTGACACCGGTGATTGAGTCGTCTTACTAACAAGCCTTCTTGGTGTTAAAGGGCTGAGAGAGCTGTCACACTTTAAGAACATAACAACTTTATCCCTTAAACTTTACTGCCTTCTCAGTTCTGCATGGTCAGTGGGCAGGATCTCTTCAGAGTGTTGGGGCTGTAGTTCATCCTCCAAGATTTGCTGTCTCATGGCTTGGCTGCTGCTTTCTGAGATTATCACCAGGGTCACAGACTGTTGTGTCACATCATTTTGCGGACAAATGTCATCTGCATCCTCACTTTTCTGATCAAGGTAGTATCAGGGCCATAGGGAAAGGATTTAATGCTTCCCCAGAGCTTCACTTTGTCGTCATTTACATTGAGACATTGAGACATTGTGAGAAGGGAAGGGGAATGGAGCTGCCCAAAGTAAAGACAGTTCTTTTCTGCTTTGCATGCTATTGCAGTAAAAACTGTTTGTTAATTTTACTTTAAAATGCACATATCAGTATATTTTCTTGGATAATCTAATCCAAAAAGGTGCCATAGAAAAGCTGGAGAGAGATGTCATTTAGATTTGGAGAACAGACATACTAATGTCCAAAGGAGTAAACTCTTACCTTATTTTGCAGATATGGATGTTAACAGGAGATAAACTGGAGACGGCAACTTGCATTGCAAAAAGTTCTCACTTAGTGTCTAGAAATCAAGATATTCACATTTTCAGACCTGTAAGTATAGCTCCAACTTTTTTTGTTGGCTCATCAAAGGACAGCTAATTGCAGCGTTGCTGTATTTCATTAGTAGTTGACTGATTGTTGAAAATTGTTGGGCTGTTGTACTGAGTGTCATAATAATGGTCAAGAGAGTAGTACTTAGGTTGTTATTGAAGGCTGTAGAATTACAAAGCTTTTAAGGGTGTTGGCTTCTAGAGTTGTTAATGCGCTGCAGAAATGTTTGGGTGACCCAGGTTCAACATGCATTTTACACCCTTCATAACAGACATAGCAAGATACCTCTAAATAATGATGGAGAGGGGTCTGTGGGAGCTGAGGTGCTGGGCCACTAAGAAACTGTCCATGCGTTTAGGCTGTCTGAATGTCATTCTTGCTTGTTTTAACATTTTCATTGATAGAACTCTTTAGACTCAAGCAGAATTAATCCTGAATGAAAGTGTGAACGTCCTCTGTATAGACATAGTTCAAATTGGTATGAGAAATTCTCGTTCATGTCATTGTATATGTGTGCATTTTACCAACAGACTGTTTAAGTAATTGTTAGAAAAGTAAATTGAATCTTCTTCTGTACATTTTATTTGTGTAGCATCAATTTGACTGAAGCCAAACAAAAATAGATTTTCCAGACGTTGATTGATGCTGTGTGATCAGACATAATGTGTCTGTTTGTTCTAAATGAACCACTTGCACCTACAGAAATAATTATATGAATATAATTTACATGTAAATGTATTTTCTTCTCGAGCATCAGAATGGCAAATTAGGCCCTGCAGACTACTATTTGCAATTAAATTATTAATGCTTCTGATAAAACTTCAGATCAATTTTTGTTGACCTTTCCGTGTTGTAACACCACAAATTAAGTCTTCCTGAACAAAATATATTTAGTTGAGTCAGATTTTTATTTTCATTACCTTGACTGGTAATAAGAGATCAGCATAAAACTTAGCATACACAAAGTTTTAAATTAGTTTTAAATTTATATAGAATTATTTCTGTGGCTGTACTTGTTGCAAAGAAATTACTACTGAATTAACGTCAGAAAATATCAAGCACTATAAAACTTCTATTTTAGTTATAAATTAGAAAGAAAAAACATTTTGCTACTCTCTTTCCAAAAAGTTGTATTTTGTTTTTAACAAAATTGTTTATTCTTAGAAGTCTCAGCTTCTTCAGTTTGTAATTCTGGAGGTATTTACAAATTAAAAAAAAAAAAAGCTTTCTGTTAGGTGAAATGTAGAGCAGGACAATTGCTGCTCATCAGTGTGCACAAGTGCTGACATCTCTTCATCTCTGCAATGCACAAAGATTGTCCTGGGCCAACACAGTCTGGTGCTCCTAAAAGCTGTCAGACAAGGAGCTTTCTCTTTACATGCTTAATTGTGGGAAAGAAGGAAAAAAATTCTGAATTGGGGCATGTGTATGACTTTTTCTTTTGGCAGGGGCTTTTTAATGGAACTCAAATTTTAAGGGTAGTAAAGCCCATCTGGAGAGAGAAAGGTTCTTTGAACTGCATCTGACTGAGTAGTAGTGGGTCAAGGGCAAAACTTCACATTCAATGTAATTAGGATTCATATATCTTAAAAGTTATTTAATCAAAGTGTTGACAGAGACAAAATTAAAAGTGTAATCAGAGCTTGTGTCTTACTCTGTGCTTGGAACTTTTTCTAGCATGACAGCTCTAAAATACATTGATATTTATTGGGGGAAAAAACAACACAAAAGGAAAAACCAAACCAAATTAAAAACAAAACAAATCAAACAAATAAAAACCCACCACCAAAACGACAACAACAACAAAAAAACCACCACACCCAAACCTGCCAGTCTCCTCAAAATCTGGTTGTAATTTCAATTTTTCATGTTCTGTTTGTAGCTCAAAACCTTCCAAAATCCATTTGGTAACCTTTGACTGTTTTTTGCATTTTACAGCTGGGCCGTTCTGAAACAATTATGTAAATAAAAAAATCTATGATGTAATTCTTTCATATTATGCCACTTGATCTTGCCTTCAGAGTCATGTAGGATCCAAAAGGATTAGTACTAATGAGCATCTTTATGTGCCCTTTGAAATCTGTGCCTGGTTACCCAAACTGAAGGAACAATTAATAGGAACACTTTATGTTATTCTAAAAACATATTTTACTGGTTAACAAACAAAAAAATTCGAGGTTTGCTTGGTAAAATTTTTCTATTTTTCTCTAGCCCTGCCAGGATGAAAAGACTCAGGCCAGCTCAAAATTCAGATATTTTAATGTCATTAATTCGTTACTATTTTAGCCCTTGCGAACTTTGGTGAGGAACCACTTAAGCTGACTACATAGATTTTCCTTGTATGAGGAATACTTTTTCACTCCATAAGATTTGAGGCTTATAGTAAAATTCCATGGGTATTGGACTTGCAGGGGGAATAAAACACTTGAACCAAGGCTTTTGGGTATGAGTTCTCAAAACCTGATTTGTTTAGGCAGGGTTTTTTTTTTAAAATATAACAAAATCTTTTAATTGAGTGTTTTTTATTGAAGGTTGCCACTCGAGGAGAGGCTCATTTAGAACTAAATGCTTTTAGGAGGAAGCATGACTGTGCCTTGGTGATATCTGGGGACTCACTTGAGGTAAAAACTTGGTTTCTGTCCAATTATTTATATGCTTATGGTCAGAAAGTAATGTATCAGCATCTTCACGCTCTTTTTTTGAGTGTTTGTCCATACTTTTTAAGTTGTCCTTAGAGATACTCTTGGTTATCACTGAGTGCAAATTAGATGATATATGTTCTAGATGGGCATATGTTACTGGATTTCTAGTCTTCTGTACAGTAACAGAATGGAATTTGTATACAGCATGCTTTAGCACTGTCTATTCTCTCAACCTCAAAGCATGTTGTCGCTCAAACTGGCATTCTCTTTGATTTCAAAAATAATAAAGCCACAGTCAGGAGAATCTGGCTTTCTTTTTTTGCTGCCAGTTGGATGCTGTACATGGAAAACTTCCAAAAAAAAAAAATCTTTATACTGTGTTTTTGTGTTGGGCTACATGTAGTAATATTTTATTGTAAATAAATCCAAGTGTCTTTTTTTTTCCTCAGGTTTGTCTGAAGTATTATGAGCATGAATTTGTAGAGCTGGCTTGTCAGTGCCCTGCTGTAGTGTGCTGCCGATGTTCTCCCACCCAGAAAGCCCACATTGTGAAACTGTTACAGCACCACACCGGGAAACGCACGTGTGCAATAGGTAACTCTTGGCACGATCCTCATAGTAAAATCTGTAATAAATCTAATCAGCAGGTGGCACCATGGAGAAATAGCTGAAACAAAACCAGAGAGACTTCTTTACCAACAGCCAGGTATTGCGTAGTTGTGGCACAAAATGCCACTCCATGAAAAAAGTGTGGTTGTCTTCTCTAGTCTGCAGGAAAAAGTCTTGATTACTGAAGTAATTAATCATAAGTCATAGATTAATTGTAAAAATTTAAAGGTATGTAAGAGGTTTCTCAAACACTGTAAGGCCAGGAGAATAAAACCACTGAAGAACTGAATATTGCAGTGACATTTTCCAGGTGATGGAGGAAATGATGTCAGCATGATCCAAGCAGCAGACTGTGGAATTGGAATTGAAGGCAAGGTAATGTTAACAGTTTCATTGTGAAATGTGTGTCACATAGCAGCCTAGTAATATGTGATTAGAAGCTTTATTCTTAAAGAGCAGTGAATTGATCATTTCTAATTAAAGTATTCTGCAAGATGATAAGAATGCTTAGTCTTTAGTATTTTTACTTCTATGTCTTCTGCTTTATCTGTTTAAAAGCAGAAAAAACGATAGTTATTTCTGTGTAGCATCTCCCTGGAAGAAGTAGGAGAAGCAATTAAACTTACTCGTTACAGCCCACTGCATCTTAGAATATGCACAAAAAATTGTTGTATCTCATTGCAGGGTTAATTTTCAAAGCAGGAACAAACTATCTTTTAAAATTAATTGTTGCTTAGAATTTAAAAACTTGATACACATCTTTTACACTGGGCTTCATATTTGGAATATTTTTCTTTTGTTCTAGGAGGGAAAACAAGCTTCTCTAGCAGCTGACTTTTCTATCACGCAGTTTAAACACATAGGGAGGCTGCTGATGGTACACGGTCGAAACAGTTACAAAAGATCAGCAGCACTTGGTCAATTTGTCATGCACCGAGGCCTTATTATTTCAACTATGCAGGTATATAAAACTTTGTTTTCTGAATAGTTAAAATCACGATGTCTGTCTTTGAAATGTCACAAAATCTTAATTAACCAGTACTGTTATTTTTTCTCTACTGTATTGTTTTGTATATAGGATTATATTAAATAATTAATTATCTGCTTTTTGTAGGCTGTATTTTCATCAGTCTTCTATTTTGCATCTGTTCCCTTGTACCAAGGATTCCTAATGGTAGGGTAAGTCAAAACAACAGTTATGATACCTGATAATAAATACAGCAAACTAACTGGTTAAATAACACCGTGGGCATGGTGTCATCCACATTTTCCATGCATTTATCACGGGTGCGCCACCAAAACCTGGGATGAGTGTACACAGAATAAGTCACACTAGGTTGGATATGCACTATATGAGGGGGGAAGTCTCATTATCAGTTCTCTGGAGAGAGGGATAGCCTTAGAAGAAGATACCGTAGAACTTGTGCACGTATGGGGTGAAAACAATAAAGAAAATCTCCGTGACCAGACCAGCTCCAGCTGTCACACAGATTGATGTTCAAACTTCAGTGAGAATCACAGGTTTTTATGTTAAAAATGGAGCTGAAGCTACTATGAAATTTGCTCTGAGAGTGCACTACCTAATTCTGCCACATAGATTTCCATTCATGTGAATATGTGCAGTATTAGGAGCACTTTGGTCATGTTGCAGTGGCTGGTTTACTAATATGGTTTCCCAAGTTATACAGCTGAGAGCTGTGCATATGTTCGTGTTCGTCCCTGTTCTCTGTCCCTACTGACCTAAGAGCTTCTTTTTATTCTCCTTGTAAACAATAACAACTTAAATCGACAGTAACTTAAATCTTAGTCAAACCATGGTATGATTACACCAGATTTTGCAGAGGCAATCAGTAGACCTCTCTAAAATGTTTGCAAATAGTTGTGCTAAGTTCTAGGGAAGTACATAAGAAAGTGTGTATCTGGCACGTGTGCAATAAAATCCAAAGCCACTTACAGAGCTGTTAAGACTCTTATTCATCCACCTACCTTCTCCATGTTGTCCAGAATATAGTGCTCTTTTTTTTCTTCAGTTTTCATGCATCCATTTATAGATGAATTTAAATGTCAGGTCTTTGGACTAGTTGTCCAAAGTGCAAGTGCACAGGCAGTATGGTAACAGGTGATAAGCTTCGGTGATAGAAGAAAGAAATGTGTTTATTGGTTTTGAGTGTATAAGACCTCTGTAACTTCTTACAACTGAGAGCTCTCAGAACCACAGGAGCAGGTTGCATGTGAAAGCTGTATTGGTAAGCTGCCTAAGTACTGGGAAAAAGAACCAGTTTAATTCCACTTACATAAAAAAAAAAAAAATTTGAACTCAGTAGACCAGTTTAAAATTATACCATACAAAAGTGTTTATGTGCGTTCTTTCCTTTCACCTAGGTATGCAACCATATATACTATGTTTCCAGTCTTCTCTCTCGTATTGGATCAAGATGTGAAGCCAGAAATGGCATTGCTATATCCAGAACTTTATAAAGATCTCACAAAGGTATGAATGTCCTCAGTGCTCAGCTACAAACAAGTGCTGAAATCTCCAGTGTGCAAAACTGGGAATTCTTATAATCATTTTCTTAAGGTATTCCAAGCAAGACAGATTGCACAACTATTGCCAGCTTCTGTACTATTAAAATAATCCACAGTACCAAACGTTTCAATCATTTTCATTAATACATTTGTTCAGTCACCACTGGTTGAACTGAAATAATTCAAACCTGAAGGTATGTTGATAAAGCAGCCTTGACTCTGGCCCCAGAATCTCTGATGTGGAGTTATTTATGTTTACATTTTCACAACTTATTTTTCCTTTTTAATTTGTAGATGAATTTATAGATTTATTTTTTCCTAACATGCAGAAATTACTGCTGATGTCTCCAAAAACCGTCTTCTTTTAAATAACAGATATTTATAACTGATACATCTGAACTCAATCATCCAGAGATGCTGCTTTCTGTGTGTTTGCACATGCTTGCAAACAATCAAAGTTTATAATTTTTTGACCCACAAAAGTGAAACAAATCTCAAGATTCTGTTTTAATAAGTTTTTTTGAAAAGTGCTTCTTCTTCATCCTTAGCTGTCAGCTAGGAAAGTTGTGATCCAAGGCAGAAGCAGACTGTCTTTCTTAGGGGCAGTAGTTTCTTCAAAGATGTTTCTAAAAGTTCAGAAGCAGACTCTACTTATAAAGAAAGTCCAAACTTTTCCGAGTCTGTCTTTTTAATTGCACTAAATTAGCTATTAGCTATGTTAGTCTGAGATCATTTTTTTTCCTCTATTGGAGGTCTTGGTTCTTTCTCTGTTTGAGAATCTTTAAAGTTTTTGAAATTTCAGTCCATGATTAAACTCAAAAAAAACCATGGCCTTCACCTGCAGAAAGCTTTTCACAGAACTTGGAACTTGCTACAGCAATGATCAATTCGCTGACTCTTGCCTGTTCTAGATTGATCATTTCTTTTGTGGCAAAATGGCTGCCACTTTATCCTTTAAAATGTTTATCCTTTCAACTCTTCAGTTCTAATATATTTCATCAGCACCCTCACAGAATGCAAGAGTCATATCACATGTACAGCATTTATTCTTTGATTTATGCATATATTTCAATCTGTAACATTCACAATCAAAAGATTTAATATTTATTTGGTAATTGTTTCTTGCTGAAAATTTGCAGTAGTCATAAATTTGCTCTATGAAAGCAAACGGGCAGTTTATCCAACATTTAGAAGTTACTAGTAAATAACTGCAGATTTGCTTAAGGTTTTGGTCAGTAGCTACATAATGCTGTAGTTGTTTTGGAGATTACATTTCACAAATAAAAAATAATTTTACCGTATTTATCATTCTGAAAACCAGCCAGAGCATTGCATGCTAAAGTGTCTCTTTTGTTTAAGGCCTTAACTTCTTAGTCTCAAATTTAGACTTTGTGTGATTTCTATACAAGCTTGTAATGGAGAATCATAAAAACAAGTAGAAGCTTTGTACACTTTATCACTTCAAATACTGCTTATTTTACTTGTGAAATGTCTCTCTAGCAATGAACTATTAAAAATATATGAGCTGAGTAGATTTATTCTTTTTAAGTTGTGTTTAACTGTCCTCTCACATGTTTCCCTTAGGGAAGATCTTTGTCATTTAAGACCTTCCTCATCTGGGTTTTAATCAGTATTTACCAAGGTAGGAGAGAGTCCTAATTTTGCTGAACTGAGAAATTTTTGTCTGCTATTAGCAATATTGTTTTTCAGCTGCAGGTTGAATTCCCAAAGCTTAACATTTCATCAGCAGTTATATATATTGCTTTCTGTTTATCTCGTAAATCGATATTCCTGTAGTGTGCCAGGCCTATTCAAAACACAGCGTGATTGGTATTTTTATTGGTGCATGTCGCCTAAAAAAGGACATGTTTTTAATTAAATGCTAATCCAGAAAAATTTTAATGAGTGCTTATCACATTGCATGTATTTACACAGTAGTTTTCTTTCATGGAATGACAGAAGTACTGTTGAAGAAATCTGAATTATGTAATCAGTTAAAAGTAATTACACTTTCAACAATATCTCATTTATTTGCAGCACTTGACAAAATGAGGTTAATTAACAGTTCATCAGATATATTGCACTAAAAGGTGTTTAATTTTCTAATAGTTTTATTTCTGTATGGCTTTACTTTGGCTTATTTCACATGTACAAAGTACAGTAACTATCCTTCTTTTAGAAAGATCAATGCTATAAAAAAATGCTGGGCAAATGTTCATAATAAGCAATCAAAAGTTCAGTGTGCAGTTGTAAAAACTGGTACAGTGAAATTTTACTGCAGAGTGCATTGCCAACCTTGTGTGCCTGTCCACCCTACCCAGGTGGTATTCTGATGTATGGAGCCCTGCTGCTTTTTGAATCCGAATTTGTACACGTCGTTGCCATTTCCTTCACTGCCCTGATCTTGACTGAGCTCTTGATGGTTGCACTGACCATACGAACATGGCACTGGTTAATGGTGGTGGCTGAATTCCTCAGTCTTGGCTGCTATGTGGCCTCTCTTGCATTTCTAAATGAATACTTTGGTGAGTAAAAGTATTTTAGCAAAGAACTGGTTTATATTTTTAATAACGGTTTTTTTCTTCTTTTTCTTTTTCAATTAAGAATAGGTGATGTTTTGAAATGCAGCTTTCTTTATAAGAAATATAACTGAGTTCAAATTAGGCCTAATTAATGTTGGGTTAAAATATTCTCTTACCCTTTTCTCCTAGAATTCAGCAATCTTTATCCTGTTAGTATGGTTCATCTAGACGATAAACTTTACTCAAACCACTCATGCCTTTTCCATCCTTGGTCTGATATTGACAGTCCAAATTGCATACTTTAAATTGGCTTTGAGATTTTCACTATTGAAAGTAGATATGATTTGTAAAAAATCAGGATCTTCCGCTGAATTAGTGCATTATTTTGTACACCAGACCAAGTGGACCTCATTAGATCTAACTCACGAGGCTAAAATTGCTGAAGTATTGTTGGAGAGTGAGGCAGCAGCCTAGCAGGAAGGATACCTGATAGAGGAACCATTGTTTCATAATTATAGGAAACTTGTATTAAGTTTGCTTTAAGTTTTGGTATGCCATACTGTGTCTTAAGGTTCTGATTGTTTATAGTTCACAAGATGAAAGAACACATTTTAACTGCAAATCTTAGCAGTCAAGAATCTGAGCATCAAAATAATACGTATTTCTTCTTGGATCAGCTTATCCTTTAGTAAAAACAAAATATCTCGATGTGATTTTACAAATGTACTTACAGAAATATACATAACAGCTTTAATTATACCTCGAAAGGAGCAGAATCCAGCTCCTCTGCCTTTTAGGAGCTGATGAGTAAGGAGTTGCCCTTCTTCAGCTGCCATTTCACATAGCAGAATTAAGTGTTACATGTAGTTCTGCCTTCACTCTCTCATTTCCCAGGTGTTCAATGCTAGGGTAGTGTATGTACATTATATAATTATTTATTTAATCAGTAAATGCTTCACTGCCTGTCCCAGGTGTTCCGTTGCTTCCCAGATTTCTCGGGAGTCAAATTTTACTGAAGAAACAACCCTGCTGGGCTTGGTACCTGTATTGTACATTATTTCAGGTTTGCCAGAGCACCTTTTTGTTTTCTCTGACACTAATGCACAGACACATTGATAGAGATTATTGGGTTGATTTTTGAATCTCCACAGTCAGATTACTTATTAAAGGAACAAGCAAGAACAGATATAGGTACTTGCAGTTGGGTCCAGACTTCCAGGAACTTAATAAAGCAGAACTTGTGGCTTCACCTTTGAAAGTCTGTAGTATTGGTGACAACCAGTCCTTCCATCCCTTCAGGTGTTGTTCTGTGAAAAACACTTCTAGATGGTGTTCACAGCGGTGTAAAAACCACAAGGACTTTGTTTCTTGCAAACTTTTCTGTGAAGGGGAGTGTATTTTTGCTTGTGTATTTTCTGGGAAAGCCCCAGCAACTGAGTCCATAAATGGTTGCACGGCTTCTTGCAGCCCAGGGACTTAACTTCTCTATATTTTGTGTTTGAGAGTACTGAAAAGGCTGCAATTTCATGAGATTTTGTAAAGATGTATTTTCCTCTGTGTTATTCACCAGTTAATCTGAGAAAATGCCTTTCTCTTAGTCTCACTTCTGTTTAATGCTTTACTCTTATTTAGTCTGTCGCATTATAACTGGGGGGAGGGAGCTTTTTTTGTGTATGTGATGTATCATAAACCGAAGTGATGGTTTGCAGTTCAAGATATAGAACAACTTCCATGGATGAGGAACAATGGTCCAGACCAACAGTGCTTGATTTCATTTGCAAATAAACTCTTTTCAGTGATGTTATAAGGATCATCTCCTTCCAAAGAAATCATATGATGACATGGCACTCAAATTAGAAAGGCAAAAACGTTTGATACTGTTCTACAGCTCTGACTCATGAAAGTAAATTAGTTCTTATGTTTCTGAGTTAATTGCACATAGTGGCCTTTTTAGGGTGTCTATGATAGGTTTACATGGGCTTTCAGTGTGACTAAGCAGGCTTAGGCTAAAACTGCGTAACAAGTTTATACATTGAAATTTAATATGCAAAGTATTTTTAATGAGCAAAGTTGGAGCAGTATAACGCATTTCTTTATTGCACTTTCTGTAGTGAATTTTCATTCACATGATCAAGTTGTTTATACAGTAAATTATACCTTGAAGTCAAATATAAGAAAAGTGCCAATCTATTCACAATCTTAAAACATGACCAAATATAAAATCTGTGTGTTTTCAAAGTGTTTTGATTCAATTGCTGCTTAAAATAATCTGATTGACATGTGAAAGGCAATACTAATCCAGTTAATGCTACTAACATCTTTTTCATTTCCTCTTTGTGTAGCTAACCTTTTGTTTGGTTGGTTTTTTTTCACATAACTTTTGTATTTTCTGTAAATCTCTCCTTTCATTTTCCCTCTTTGTGAAACAGGTATAGGCAGAGTGTCTTTTGGAGCTTTCTTAGGTAGGTGAAGTTTAACTTTTCTGGAAGTTTTGGGTTGGCTTTTTGGTTTTTGATCTTTAAAGATTCACTCAAGAATAGCAAATTCTTTAATATATGCATTTGTAAATAATGGAAAATTTTTTTTTAAAAATTCTTGGGGTTACCTGAGTTCTAGGATCTTTCCATGATTATCACAAATAGGGGCAAAAAAAATCATTAGCAAGCGTAGTGTGTCGGCATTCTTGTTAATTTTTTGTCAATAAACAATTTGCTTTCCAGTGTGGCTTGTAGCAATATCATGACATTGTTTTCCCTTGAAATTTTTGGGCTCTAATTTAATCTCTGTGATTTTGAGAATCATTCCGCATAGATGTTGCAAGAAAAATAATCAATACAGAATAAAAGATCCAAACTAGCAAAATTTCTGGTTGGGAACTTGTATTATAGTGGTAAAACTCATTCTTACTATTAGAAAAATAAGTTGACTTAAATGAGAGAGTCTTGCTTTTAAACTGAGATTCTGTTTCCCCTAAAAATTACGTTAGCTGCAAAACAGTGTAAGGACCATAAAGGAACTCTGAAGTTCCTGTCTAAAAAAAATAATTGGCAAAAGCAAAATGTTGAGGTGAACTTTCTGTTGCTTTATTGCCTTTTTTTTTTTTTAATTGGACGATAGCATAAGCAAACAAGAGACTTTTATTGACTTTGCACTGTGGAAGTTCCAGTTTCCATGTTGCTGGCTCCCGTTGCTTATTTTCCCTTTTTGTTTCTGCAGATGTTGCCTTTATCACAACTGTGACCTTCCTGTGGAAAGTGTCAGCAATCACTGTTGTAAGCTGTCTTCCACTTTACATTCTCAAGTACTTGAAGCGCAAGTTCTCTCCTCCAAGTTACTCCAAGCTTACCTCGTAAAAGTGATTATATTCCTATGGTTTTTCACTCACACCACTCTGCAGATTGCATATTCACTGTGCTTTAGTGTCTATGGATTTATGTTGGACTAAAGAAGCATTAAAAAAAATCAAAACTCAAAAGGGATAGCGTGAATAGAGCACAAAAAGAGGAGGAAACATCTGACAGATACAATAACACAGAAAAAAGTACACTAACAACTATCAGAGATAAACTAAATTTTCTTCATGTTGATTTTCTTTTTTTTTTTCTTTCAGTTGTTATGATTATAAAATAAAACTGAATTACCTTTGATTTGACAATGCTTCTGAATGGTTTCATTGCTACTGTAAAGGATCTTTTGCTACTGTAAAGGATTTTTTCCAACTGTATTTATCTTCTGCAAGTTAAATTGAAAGTTTTGTTATTTATTACATATATTTCCTTCTTTAATTATTGTATAACTTCCTAATTCAAGCCCTTTCTTTTAATGTTTATATATGGGAAAGTTCATTCATCCATACTTACTATAACAAACCTAATACCTGTAAATGCCCATGTCTGTATTAGCAGCTATTATTCCTCATCAGAAATTGATTAATATGCACTATTTGAATTATGTACTGATGTCTGCATAGCACAGTATCATTTTAGGAGCTGTTGTCCTATTCTGTACTCTCCATTTCTGGCACCAGTAAATTACAGATGTGTGATGTTGACAGCAGTTCTTTAAATGCACATTACAGCCAGGTTGCACAAAAGCTGTTTAAAAATTAAATTATAAATTCTGTACATAATTCCACAGCACTTATTGATCTGTACAGATATCAAAACATGGCTGCTCAGTAAATATGTTTTAAAGTTCTTATTCATTTTGTATTTGTAAAACTGCAAATAGTGTCAAAGTACATTTCTATATATGAGAAGTCCAGTAAACCTTGTATTAGCTAATATGTTTAAATTGCCTTGTAATCTGTTTACTTAGGTTACTCAGGTAAAAGAAAATAAGAGGAACACATGAGCATCATGGTAGGAAAATCTGTCATCTTCCAAGTTGTCAATGTTATGTTTTTATAACTTAGTTTGGGTGCAAACTTGTCAAAAAAAAAAAAATCAAAACATTTTTGCTTGTAAGCTGTCAGAGCTGAGTATCTTGGCTGAGTTATGACACTTTATAGCAGCTAAAGATTTGTTCCAGAAACTCAAATACTCTGATGCAAGCTGAAGGGTCCAAATCTTGCATAATGTACTGGCAAGTAGGATATATTAATTTTCCATTGTGATATAACTTTGCTTTCTCAAGAAGTACATATAATGAATTTGGCATAGTCTATTAATCATTGGAAAGGAACAACATAACTATTCATGCTTTCTTTATTAAATATTTATGTGTGTGTTTTTAAAAACCACTTAATATGGATGTCATTTTTATGTTTGACTGTATGCCTTTACAACATAATTCCTCATTTAGTCTCTTTTCTCTTATGCCATTATTATTTTGGATGAGTAATATTTAAGTGATAAATATAACTACTTCCTGGGAGAGCAGAGGAAACGGCTGCAGAGCTTTTTGGACTCCACCCCACTCCATTAATTTTTGTTTTCAAAGTTTTTCTAACTAGCTATTTATCTGCTTTTTTTTTAATTTTCATTCCTCATTATAAAAGCAATAAAGCCTAATTTCTACCAAATATTAGTGGTACATGTATTAAATAAACTACTGAAGTAGAGTTTCCTTTAATTACCTGGCATCACAGACTAGATTGCCCTGTCCCTCTGTGAACTCGCTTCTGTAAATCCCCACAAGATGTCACTGTTCTTGCATATTAGCAGGAGCCTTTCTGCATTTGGTGTGGTTTGGCCAAGATGCTCCTGATTTACATTTTTAATTCTGTGGTACTTTTGTCACTGATTTGCTTTAGTTTTCTGTTTTCCTCAGTAAGTGGTAATTACTTTCAAACAATTAAGAAAAGTCACCGGTGTGCAGTTATTCTGAAATGTTGGTGGCATTTTCTTCAGACCTTTTTGTCTTACACACCGTGGCCTCACAACCACATGCATAAGATCCAGGAGATAAGAAAAAGCTCAGAGTTGGTTGTCTTTCATCCATACATCACGTCTGTGACATTAGGCAGAAAATGAGGAAAAAAACAGAAATTAAATTAACAGCATGAAAGTGACAGTGTTACTGCAGTACAGCTGTGTGAGACACAATCGTACCCATGGGTACAGAACTGCTCAGTTAGAACTTAAGTGTAAGTCTTTTAAGTCCCAGCATTAAAACTCTTAACGTTAGTGGGATAGCAAAAGTGTAGGTTCTGTACACAGCTATAAAGCCTTGCAAAAGTGGAGTCAGTTCTCTAAAGTGCCTGCTTCCTTAATATTTCCAATATACAGCTCACATTTTGTTTTAAGGATTGTGGAAGCCTGACTCAAGTGACTTACCTTGCTTTTGAGGTTCAGCTTACATAAACAGATTTAGGCCTTGGCTCTGCAAGTTACACCCAGAAGGACCTTAGATTTACTTGGTATTAAATAAATGTTTACTTTTGTGAGCTCTTATGTCAGATATGTATTTCTGAAATGGTAATCATGTCTCTCTGAAAACATATTTGGAAAACAATTTCAGAACTGGGACAGAATGGAGGAGCAAGGTGTGAGCAGGAAATACATCTTCACCAAAGTAACTTACATAACAATACGTGGACCATGTTTAATAAGCACATGAGCTGAACACCTAGATTTCCAATGTAGTTTGATGGAAGAACAGAGGGAAAGGAGAGATCCTGCAAAAAAAAGAGAGTACTGGTAATGATCTTGGTTTTTTCTGATGCTGTTCCAAAATTATGCGTTCATGTAACCGCTGGAAAACATTTTACTACACAAGGTATTCGTTTGCAAATGGAAGATAGATTAAATCCTTGCATACTTAACATTAAATCTGTAGCACTCATCCATGAATGTGAGTGTTTACACCAATGTTTTTATGTTCAAACTGAGGTTGCTGACTCATGCAATCAGAATTCAGCTGTTTACTCCTAAACTAATTCTCCTGTTTTCTCCCTAAACTTTCAAAGTGGTCGTCAAAAAATGTGCCATTGCTTTTGTATATACACTGGAAGTGTTTGTTACCTTGATGAGCCGCTTCCACTTGAGCAAGCCTGTATTACAAATGTCCTACCCTCCGTCTGCAAGAGTGTGAGCTGAAACTTTTCTTCGGTCTCCATTTAAAACATGTCTGAAAGACAGAGCTCTGCAGTTGGGAACCTTTTTTAGACTGGACAGCATTTCTGTAGGTATTTAAGAAAGAATTTTGATAGCCACTTAGGCAGTTGAACAGCTGCTCGTCATGAGGATCAGCTTCTGTAGGCGAAGAGGAGGTGATTCCCCTACGCATTGCTCTTATAGGGTACACGGGAGGGTTCCTTCATCACTGGAGGCTGGAGCTGTTCGAGCCTGATCCACCCTGGGTTGCAGATTAACCTCCTGAGTGCTGGTGAGCTGGTGGCTCACTGTACAAATGACAGTCTAGACTTCCCTAGAGGCTTTGGAGAGGGGCCATTAACAGAGATGCTCCGTTGTGACCCCTTTTCCTGGTTTTGCAGAGTCGCATATTCCTAGGTTTTATATTGGCAAAATAATATGAAAGAGGCTCGCATCTGTTTCACACTTGCATCCCTTCACATGCCCAGAGCTATTAATGTGGCTGCAACAACTCCTCCAGGGCAAAGGAATTTATTGCAGAGTATGTGGGCTCTGGATGGACAGTTCTCCTTAAAAAATGACAGCCACAGAAGTTGATCAGGCTGTCCTGCTCTTGCCACTGATGCAGAGACTGTTCTTGTAGGTCCCGCTTACACTGACATCCATTTCGATTTTACCTGCCATGGAGTTTCTCCTTATTTTTGCTGGCTAGAAAGGAAAAAATTGGGTCAGCAGTCTCTTATAATACTTAATTGAATAACCTTTCTGTATCTAGGCTGTTATTATTATAACTCAATTGAAACTTGAAGGCAATCAAAAGAGCCCTTCGATATGCTAGCCCCCCATAGGGAGGAAAATCAGTACAAGTGAACAAAGACAACACGGATCGAACATTATATGTAAATAAACAGGAGGCACAATGTCTTTAACACTGTGTTAAAAAGCGTAGGAATTTCTTTTGTAAACAAAACACACTTAAAGCGAGATACTTCCCAACAAGTATTAACTACCCAACAGATGCCCTCAGCAGGGTTCACAGCTGTTATTGCAAGTGGGAATTTGCTCAGCCAATTGCCAACAAAATCCGCCTCAAATAGGTAATTGCACTGAAAGACCTATTCACTACTTCATCGACCAAAACCATAGTTTTGATCAAAATATTTTACAGCAGAGGTGGTGAAAACTGGATGCCATGAACAGAATGAGAGCGCGCTCTGCAGTGGAGTTGACAAATTCTGCTCTATTCTTCCACCCCTGACCAGGTTTTAGCAGAACTGCAGCCAAGGTTTCTCCCGATTGTAGTCTCCTCCTCTCCTCCAGCACGCTTTCCATGTGAGATGGTAATCAGCAATAGTAAACCTCTAAATTGCTCAAAAAAAGCAGGCTTGAGGAATTTTGCCTTTGGAATTTAGCCTTTATGCATTACTGAGCTATGAGAAAGATCATCATCTGCTCTGAGGAGATACTGTGTTCTATAGCTGCGATGCATGATAAGTATTTATGTGCCTGGCTTTATTCTTCTGGCAGTAAACTATCTTTATTTCCTCTGCTCTTGACAAAACTGCTAAAAATAAAAAGAGCTTTGGTTATAATGATCATGTAGCTTTAAGCAAGCAGTACACAAAACAGACCATTGTAATTCTTATTTGTAGAGCTGCTTTCCATTGTTTCTTTATAATACACACATCTAGTTTTTTCCATGGGCCCTCTGTGTTTTGCTCCGAGTTCTAAGCATGAATTTGATTTTGCAAAGTAAACACACGTTGTGTGGAAGCAAATTATAGATAACTACTTCAAAAGTCTGTTGAAAATGAATTCCTGGCTGGAAGGCTGGGGGTTGTTAATGGATGAGCAGACCTGTAAGGGGTAAGTGTATGTACATCTGTTTTGTATTTATTGCAATTATCTATTGCCTATTTGAAGGAGAGATCTGGGAATTCTCAGTCAAGATGGTCCCTTGGGGAAAAGCTCTATGCTGCATGTGCTCAGTAGAGGAAGATGAGCTGTTGTTTCCCCTGTGTGTAATTGCTGGTTGCTGCCTCCTCTTGCCATTGAATTCCAAATTCATCTGCAGGAACACAGCTACATGGGCACTTCCTCCCACAGTTTCTGCTTCCCAGAGTACCTTCTCCCTTCGTCAGGGTACTGACTCTTCCATGACCGTCACTTTATCTCAATCCCAGCTGAACGGAGTTTATCCCAGCTGTAGAAGGTAATTTTCCATGTGAGTGTCATGAGCAGGACAGGTGACACAGACGTGGTCTAGTACATACTTAGACTTATCCAAATACTGCTAAAGCAATTGTGGACAATCTGTAATTGAAGACAAATAAATACAACAAACCTGAGCACATAAAATTTTATCAAATTCTAGGAAGGAGGTGAAGGGAAACAAAATTTAATGGTTTTGAAACTTTCATCCTGTGGCTGTAGTGGTTTTGCCTTGCTTATAGTTGCCTTTCAACTTCTTGCATAATCTTCTTCATGTGAGAAAATAGTAAAATATTTCAAGTTACTGAATTATTAATCTGATTTTTTAAAATATCCTAGCTGGAGGCCTTCACATTACCTTCCTACCTGTGCATGGCTAGTTTTAATTCTGGTAGGTCCTTTGACATCATTTTCGGGTATTATAATACATGGAGGGTTGAAAGTTGAAAGCAACATATGAGGATATCTGTATGTTTGCTCGGAAATTGGATGTTATAGTGAAGGATGCCAAGATTTAAGATTTAAGAATGTTGAAGTGTTTTAATTTGCAATTATTGTATGATACCATGAAATAAGAGGTGGAAGGAAGAAATCTGCTGCTTACAGCGGCTTAGGTTTTAGATGCCCTTAACTTGTGCAGACTTCAGAGAAAAAAAACCCAAATAATAAAGCCACATGGCAAGTCTTATTTGAAAAAAAAAAAAAAAAAAAAAAATTATTAAGAAAATAAGCCTTTTAAGGTGACTGTGAGACTCACACCTGAATGTCTAGAACTGCTGAAAGAAACCATGTTTTTAACAACCCATCTTGGGAACACCTGCCTGAAAGAAACAATTCCAGACAGTCAAAATGCTGTGCATTTCTGCCTAGCTTGGATATCAGTCTGGCCCTGCTTGCATTAGAAGAGAGATTTGATTTTTCCTGACCAGGAATGACCAGGATGGGCTGTCACACTGCACTTGAATTGTCATATTACCCTGATAACAGCAACCATAGCGAGGTACCTCTGTGCTTTGGTCCAGCTGTGCCCATTGGAATATTGGGAGATGCCGGTGGAAGTAGTCCCCAGCCTGAGCAGTTCTCCAGTTGTTGAAACAATTGACTTCTGTGTAAACTGGTTTGTAGTGCTGGAAGGGAAGCAGGGAGGAGAAAAATAAGCTCTCTTTGTATAACCTGAAGCAGATGTGGGGGGAGTGGGAAAAAGCCAAGCTGCAGTCACATAACCACGGTGCCAGCTTGCTATCTGTCCAAAAGCAATTACTTGGAGATGGCAGGTGAGGAGGGAGAACAAGGTTATAGCTCAGCTGTAACGCAGAGCCAGCCACAGTCACTGATCTGGTGCGCAGCAGCACAGGAGTCTTTCTTCTTGACATGCTGGTAACTCACTCTGCCAGTTCAGACATATCATCACGGTGAGTGATGGAGTTCACTGCTGGAGAAGCAGGGAAAGGCTTCTTACAGCAAAGCCTGCCCTAGAGGCAGCTACCTCAGGGCATGGCAGCACAGGTGTCCGAAAGTGCAGAACTTCACATGTTCTGGTCAGACACCGGCAATGCCTTCAGAGGCAGAAGGCAGGGGGAGAAAATGAAAGCATGGGGGGAACTTCATTTTGCCTGAGGCCAAACAAAAACAAACCCTCATCCCTCCATCCTGTGCTACACTGGACAGTGCAATGGAACATCCAGACTGTGCCATGCTGCAGGATCCGTGCAGCCCTCTGCAGCTTCCACCTCCCAGCCCACTGGAGAAAAATCCAAAGGCTGCTTGCAGCTATCGTGCAGGAGCCCGGAGCCACGTCCGTGGGGTTGTCTGTCTGCCCAGAGCTCGGTGTGCAGGCACAGCCGGCCCTTAAGCACAACGTGCTGCTTTGACCCTGTGCTCATAGCAAGTCACTTGGCATCACCCTGGGGACATCAGGAGGTCTCCCTCGCTCTTCCTGCAAACCATCTTGTTTGTGTTTGGATCACTTGATTGGCCATGTCTTTGCCCTAGCTATTCATCAGCACCTTCCATCCCTGCTTGTGGTGTTCTCCTCTGAGTAACCTGGGTGTCTGGGGCCTCTTTGAAATTGCAGCCTGCTGATCTTGTAGCTGTTGACTCAAGCACAGTCACATCTGCGTGTGGGTCAGGGTTGGTGACTACAGTCAAGACTTCATTTATTTGTGTTGTATTTATTTTTAAAGATGGGACACAAATTCCATGAGAGAGACTCATCTGGTGATCATGTGAAGAGAGTGACCAGGCAGCTGCTTGTGGCTGAGCTGCTTTCAAGCGAGCTGAATTCAATATATGCCAGTACATACTGGCAGTGAGTGAGAAATTTTGGAAGGAAGACACCAGATAGAGCCCTCCAGCGACTCAAGGAAAACATGAAGAACAAAGGCTTCTCTATAGTCTTTCTTATTACCTGCCAGTCCTGTTTGAGTCGCAGACATCTCACAGCTCTTCTACTTTGTGTCCCTCCTTTTTGGTTTGATACTTTTCCAAGGCATAAAAAATGTGGGAACTTTATCTCTTCTTAAGAGAAAGAAAAAATGGGAGCTGCTTGCAAGTCTGAAATACAGCAGTTAATCAGCTTCATATTACACAAATTTCAGTGAGAATATCGAAACCTGAGGCAGGAACTAAGAACTTGAGATGTGAGGTGAGTCAAGGAGGAAAGCTAATAATTTCCATCGTTTTGCCCATACAACAATTTCTATTCCCAGTCTGTTCCACCAGAAGTGACTGGTGATTTGAGATGCTACTATTTTTAAGATGTTTGTTTTGTAAGTAGGAGCCTTGTTTCCAAAAAATGCTAAATATTCACTGTACAAGCCTTCGGTCTCTTGATAAATCTTAAACTGGGCAACCCAAATGCTCAGCTGGAAGGGAATAGACCATAGTACGTGAGCAACGAATGGATAATTGTTATTGGTATTACATTATGGAGCTGAGTAGGATGCTGGAGATAATGATACAGGTTATTCAGAGAGAAAGACCCCCTTTACTCATTAAGAGACTGACAAGGGAAGAAGTTTTGCCACCACTGAGAATACATGGAAGTGAGAAAATACAGCAATAATAGTGAGAGACAGTGAGATAAGGCTAGGACTAGTCTGTAAGGTGAAAGGACATCCCCGACATGACTTGGGAGGGAAGAAATGGTACCTTTTTATTAGAAGGAGGCAGAATTTTCATCAGGGTGGTAAATCGACTGATTTAAAATTTCAGACATGTTGGGGCTTGATAGTGTCATTTACACATGGCATGAAGGAAGGATTTCTTCACTTTTAACCTGAGACTTGATCATCCTCCTTGTTCGAGTGGCACATACCTTAGGGACTGCGTCACTTGGGTTTGAATTTTTTTACATGAAAATAAAGGGTGAATTTTTGCTATACTCAGACGTGGTCACTGTAGAAGTTACCTGGTTCACTTTGGTGTAATTCTGTACCTGTCACTCAATTTTCTTCTCATCCTCCAGATTACTGCAATCTTACACAAATATGTGCACTGCTGAGTATAGGAAATACACCTACAGGGGCTTCTGTCCTGCTCACAGCTCTGACTCGATGCTGTGTCTGGGTACAGGTTTGAGCAGGTGCCCTGCTGCCCTGCCCCTTCCCTTGCCCCGGGAGTTCCCCGGCGGTCAGCTCTTTGTTGTAGCTGTGTTGAACTGCTCGAACTCTTCTTGTTAGTCTCGTCCATGGAAAGCACAGCCAGCCCTGCCAGAAGTGATTAGTGTGGAACTTAAGCGATAGAACTGAAGCTTCTTAGCACAGCGTTATGACTGAAGAGCTGTAAACTCGTTCTAGGGAGCCGGCGGTGGGGAGAGAACGTCTGCACAAACTCTCCTTGCCAACCCAGTTTCACAGCCACGAGCCCCTTTCATCCAGTCGGAAGCAGTACCTGCATCGTCTCCCTTCCCGTTCAGCATCCGTGCTTTCCAAGGGTGGGCTCGGTTTCAGTTCGAATGATTGAGTCAACATCCATAAACACAGGGGGTTTTGCTTTACTATTTGTATTTCCAAGGGCAAGTTTCTTATGAAAGCTGGTGGTTTTACAGAAGCCAGAAGGGGGCGGTGCAAGCCAACAAATAAGTAAAATTCCACATCCATGGTCAGCATAACCAAGGAAAAAATCCCTCTTTCAAGGTACATGGTGCTCGTTTTCTAAAACTGTGTTTCCACAGTATGGGAAAGAAAAGTTTCCTGAATGGTTTAGTCTTAAATCTTTAGACGAGACAGAAACCAGTGTTATGGAAAGGGTTTCGTTCCAGTTCAGTCACTGTCAAACACCATCACCCCAAGTCCTGCCACTGAGGACGCAGTGTCCACCTGACAGGCTAATTTATTTACCAGTGTGGGTGTTGAAAGGTGGAGGGGTTTCTGCCAGCAGTCCATCCAGGCTGGCTTCAAACCAAAGTCTCGGGCATTCAGAGCCCTCACCCACTGAGGCAAGTTTGTGGTTTCTATTGAACTTCTAATTGGGCGAAGGGAGGACAAAAAGCCCTTAGGAGGAAACTACCCCACAAAGTGTTTGCTGTGATAACATTCGGATGGTGGAGGCATCTGGGTCAAGACAGACTTTGTGTCAGGGCCCTCATTAACCACTTTTTGCCAGATTTGCCGACCACTAGTGCCAAGCATCGGAAGCAACACAACCCCATGCTCCTAGCAGGAAAGGATGTTTTATCTCAGCAAGACACTCCCCCTCCTCACCACTTCTGAATCAACAAACTCCACAGGGCTCCTCTGCCAGACCTAGCGTTTTGGTGTGGTCTCTGAACCAACATTCTGGCAGCCCTTTCCCTGCCTTCTCCTGCCCCACTCCAGACCCTCACAACAATGTTCCTGAAAGACTCTCATTACTAAAATGTGAGCCCATGCTTTGGCCCCTCCACAGTTATCTCAAACTGATCTTTTACTACCCCACCTTTACCCTCCTCTGATCTGCCACTCATGCCAGCCTTAAATACTGTTCATCCAAGCCAGTCCCAGGATATAAGAAGTCTTTCACTGGGCTTTGTATCCAGGCAGTGGTCACCCTTCAAATGCCTCTGCCAGACAAAGTTTTTCCCTGAGGTCACCAAGTCTAACTAGCCGTGAACTCCGAACAGAGGGGATACTCCTGTGTGTGTATGTGCCCGTGCATGCCCAGTTTCTGAGGTCTCAGTCTGCTTTATCCCATGCGTCACTCTATACCTGTTCCCACTCCGAGAACAGTGACAGGAGCTCCCAGGTCTGTGTAGTGCTGGAGCTTTGAAGCCCAGCAACTAGTGAAGGAGCTTTCCGTGGGGAGCAGGAGAGGCTACAGTGGGTGGGAATGGCCTTTCTTTGTCCTGCTAGAGGTTGCTGGCCACTTCTGTGGAATTGGTCTGCATCTACTTCTTGGAGAGCAGCCAGAGAAACTTGGAGCCAAATCCCAGACTTCCAGACTTGACAGCTTTGACTCATGTAACTTGAGAAACACCACAAGAATTGCATTGTGGCACAGTTCTTGTGGACTGCTCAGGGCATCAGTGCTGGGCAGCAAGCAGGCAGCGGCCCTGGAGCAGTAAACGTGAGTGGCTTTCACCTCAAAGACTCACCTCTAGTGACTGATTCTTCAGCTGAAGGCCCAAAGGCAATTTCTATGAAACAATTCCGTGAAACAGTTTCCAGCCCCAGTCTTTAGTCTGTCTTTTCACACCTGCCTTCCCCAGAATCAGCCTGGTGGATAGATCCAGCTCTGGGAGGTTGTTCCGCCATTGCTCTGCCTCACAGCTTAACAAAGGCATTCCTGTCTGCACAAATCCGTCCATGCAGTTCTCTCTTGCACCACAAACACATCTGTGGGCAGATTCCTTCTCATACACCACAGTTAAGAGGTTTCTTTAATTTCATAATTTACTCAGTGTGCTTAAAAAGCAATCTGAAAATAAACTTAATTGGACTCTTGGACGGAAGATAGTAATGAAAGGAAAGTCCTGGAAGCAAAGGAGAAGAGATTAATTTGTATCATCTTCACAGTTTTCTGTAACTGTTCCAGGCTTGCATTTAATGTATCTGAATGAACTTGATGTGGAAGAGTCTGTTGGCGAGACCTGAGGCACAGTGCAGATGCAGAGCCTGGTGCTGGGAGGTTGTGGGGTTTCACAACGCTCGTGGTTTCGCTGTTGCACTGGAGCACCGTTTAGAGCAGAAGAATCATAAGGTGATCTTTGGCATTTTTGTTAGCAATGGGGAAAAGGGTTCTACTGGCTTTGCAGAGGAGAGAGTCTCATATTTGGACTGCTGGGGGCTGTGTTCATCCTGAAAAACTTTTCCATGCCTGTTGGGAGGTCCTGCTCTACACTGCATGCCAAGCAACTGCAACGACTTAACACATTTGGTTTTCAGAGACTCAACTGAAGGATCTCAGATAGAAGTTTGACCCTACTAATGTTTGCAAATGTGTCTTGTTCTAGTTGCTAGTGAATTTGCACTCTCGCATACAGCAACAGATGCAAACGAAGAGATGGGGTTCTTCCTGGGACTTTCTGGTTCTGCATACTCATTTAGAAATCAATTTAATGCATTTTAATTGCCTATTTTTCTCCTTGGTTTTCTCTTTACAGCTACACACCAGCAAAAAATAATAAGGTAGAGCCTAGCCAGGCAGACTGCTAATGAGGAAGCTTGACTGAAGAAGATTTTAATTTTCAGCATTTGTTCTTCAAGATAGATACTTCAGCATGCAGGGATGTGACAAAACAGGAATGCTTCTAATGGAACAAAGGCTTTGGGCTTGCACATCATTTTGGTACACAAACAACCAAACCTATCCTTGACCAAACTATAGGAGTCTGGCAATCCCTTTCAGGTTGCTGGGCCCTTCAGTCCAATCACCCCAGTAAAGAAAACTCCCATTGTGCATGGAGTAAGGTGTGAAAAGAATGAGGCAGAGCAAATTCAAGCTGTGAAAAAGGTGTATGTTAAAAGCCCAATCTCTTGCCAAGAGAAGCTTCTGTCTCTGCCAACCTGATTGAAGTGCTTCTCAGAAATCCCCTATCCATGGGGCATTTCTGTGAGAAACCAGAATTAGCCAAAGTCTCTGGCATCCCTGGACAGCCAGAGCAGGCAGGATAGCACAGAGCTGTGCTGGGAGTTGGGATCAAAGTCAGCCTACCACCAAGGTGCCCCTGATTCCACAGCTGGTGCAGCTCAGCCATGACCTTGGCACCACTAAATGCTGTATCTGAACCCTGCTGTTGCTGCTGAAGCAGGACATTGCAGCCGGACACATCTGTGTCACCAACCCCATCATAACCCTTCATCTCCAACAGTACACAGTTCTCATCGTTTCATCTTTCAGGTTGAAAAGCTCCGAGTTTCATTCCTGTCCAAGACCCCCATCTTAGGAAAGGCTGGGCTGCTCAAAGTTGGGTGAAAATAATAGCAGAGGAGAGTATATTTCTTTCCACCATTGGACCGTAGTTCATTACCTACTTTACATCAGATGGAAGGGATGCTCCTCAATAGGGCACAGCCACAAGGGAGAGAATAAAACCTTGGCACCACATTTCATCACCTGGAAAATATTTAATTTCTCCCTCAATACCTCTCATCCCCTGGGTTATCCTATCATGCTGCAAGTACGGGGGAAGGGGGAGCAGCGACTGGTGTATGCAAGCATCTGGCACAAGGAGCCATAGTCAAAATTGCTGCTCGAGTAGTCCAAATCCTATTCATAAAGTTTGTGAAGGTGAGCCCAGAAAAGTTTAAAGCAATGATTTTGTGTTTGCTGGAGTTTAACAAGGTTACCGACTCTGCCTCAGAAAATGAGGTCAGTAAAATGTATACAAGTATTGGAGTATCAATATTAGGAGGATAAACTTGGGTTAAGGAAGAGAGAAGTGCAATAAATAGCGCTGTGCACCAGAAGAGAGCTTACAGGGCAGATCTCCCGGGGCTCGGAGCCGGGACTTGTTCTGTTTAAGAGTTTTGCACAAACGAGCCCGGGGCTGGCGCGATGTGCGGGGTGTCCAGATGCAGATGACATCATGATAGGAGGGGAGGCTGCTGATAAATTTCAGGAACGCACTAGACTACAGGAGGATTTGGAGACACTGGGGGGAACAGGCTAATACAAAGGAATTCAGAATTACACAATGGAAGGTTATTCATTTAGGGAGAACCAATAGCACATTTAAATGCAGGTTTAATGAACTAGAGCAGGAGGAAACTAATGAAGGCAAAGACTGCTGGTGCTGAGAAGTGGTAGGAATAGCAGCAGTCTGACAAATAAATAATAGTGCAGCTGAGATATTGGAAAAGAGGGCTCATGCTGCAGCCAGGGAATCCAGGGCTTCACATCAGGTCATTCATTCCATGTGGCAGCGAGGGTGCTCTCAGCAGTGAACTTGAAGTGTGAAAGAGGCCGGTCCCCAAATACAGAGAGGAAGGCTGCAAAGGGCACTTTGCTGCTGGCCCTGTTCTGTGCACTGGGACATGGACCCTTGGATCTAAAAGGAGATGCTTCCATACGCATGGAAGTGAAGGTGACTGAGTACATATTTGGGCTCACAGGGCACTTGATTGTGACGGCAGTTCAAGACACGCTGCCTTTGGAGTAAATCAGTTCAGTCTAGGGCTCCTCTGGCTGTGGGGGGAGATGCACTCGAGGACCAACTACAGGCAGAGGAGAGGATAGAGAATGAGAAGGACTTACAGGAGCCTGTCACTAAAAGCAGACTTCCCAGGGGATGTAGAGCTTACAGGCTAGGCAAAAGGGAAAGGAGCCCCTTCTGCAGTGGAAGGGCACGTGCAGCCTTTCCTGACTCCCGACCATCGAGATTCAACCACTGGCTCCTGGACTGCCGAGTGAAGCAACACTTCTGCACATGCAGACTGCCCGGGATTTGCGTCCATCTTCCTGGGTCACCGCTTCCATGAAGCCTCCTGCAGCAATTCCACTCCTTCAGAGGAAACATAGACATCTGGAAAAAAAAAAATGCTTTGCAGTGCCTGAAAATGAAGGTGTGATCCTGTGCCTCGGAGGATGGATGAGGTGAAAGCCGCCATCCCCCCAGTGTGCAGGAACTGATCCCTACTGCAGGTCCCAGTCTGCCACAGACATCGTAAATCTGATGTTTCCCTTCCCAAGGAGAAGGGTCTGCTCTGCTGCCAGCTTGAGTCCCTGTGTACCCAACGAGCCTTTCCTTCATTAAGTACTTTTGAATGAGGCAAAAAATGTGTTACCACCCCCTGTACCAGCAACTGGGGAATTCTGAAACTTTAAATATTTCCAGAGCTAAAATACGTTGCCTGGTACAAAACCTTGTCGCTGTTTCTTTGCAAGACTGGCAATACTGCACAAGTACAAATAGAGAGCTAGGCACGCTCTTATTTTTTAACCACCCTGCATTGCACATTCCATCAGCAGGGTCCAGGAAGAAACGCAGAGAGCATCGGTGTTTTCATCGTTGATGGTTATTTTGCCATGTGAAGAGGGTTCCTGAATCGCCACGGTGAGACCCCAGGGTCGCACAACAGAGAAGGAATTCAGCCCACTGCTGGCACCCACCTCAGCTGGGCCAGCTGCCAGGAGGAGATGCTGCACATCGACCCCAGCCAGCAGCAAGGGTTCTGCCTTGTGCCTGCCCACAATTTGGGTTAGTGCAAGGGGCAAACTCAGAAGGAAACAAAGGGGTGCTGATGCAGCGTGTATCATTATGAAATTATTTCTCTGAAATAATGTCTCCGTTTAATTCAGTCACAGCTTTCTGTATATGGGTCTGGTGTGGCTGTCTGATGTCTGTCTTGATTTCAAAAAGCCGGTGTCTGAACAGATGACTGTAGCTCCAAAAAGGTTTAAGGTCCTTTGCCTGCAGTCACTGGCTGCATTCCTAAATTGTCATTTAAAAAGAGTCCACTAAATCAAAAGCCAGGTAAATCAACAGAGCACTCAACATCGTAATGAGACCGGTTATAAGGTAAATTACAACATTATTCAAGCACACAAAATTCCTCCTCTGGCATTTGTCCTGCTAAGTGCAACGCACCTTAAAAGTGGTGAAATGATTTCTGGCAGCCTGTGAAAGAGGCTGTGTCAGGGGGATGGGAGGCTGAGCCCAGCCTCTTCCTTTGCACCAGGTTCTAACCCTGGGCAGCAGCCGGCCACTGCTCAGGTGTGCTCCCTGCCTTGTCTGAAACGTTTATGGATGGGTTTCCAAAATGGTGCCGTACCAGCCATAAACACTGGCCATGTGCTGTCTCAGTTTCCAGCAAATCTTGTTACAATTTTCAAAGCAGGGGACTAGAAAGACTTTAATTAGGGCCTTGGTTAGGGAGGCTTGAGACTTATAAATCTTTTGTTACAATGAATGAAATTCTGAACAGATGCTGATGCTTTTGAAGCTGCCAAGACCCAAAAGATGGGCATGCAGACCCTAAGGAGGTGGCCACTATTATGAATGTTAGATATAAAAGACTGTAAGGATATAAGAGCAAGAAGCCCAAAACAGGACAAAAATTCCGTGCAGAGCATGGGTGGCTTTTTCTGATACATATCTTGGATTATGGGATTCTGTGCACTTATTGTAAGAAAATGATATTGGTAAACACTGGAGAGAGAGGTTTCCCCCTACTCTGCTTTCAAAACACTTTTGTGTAGACAAAGCTGAAAGTTTTCATTTTACAGGACACAGCCCGAAGAAACAATTTGCCCCAAGTCTTGCAGGCAGCTCAAGGTGCCAGTCAGGCACAGCCTGCTGTGCAGTGTTACTAACCTATATCCTCCGGTGGGGCGAGAACGAAGGCGTTTTGGTTGAATTAGAGGTTCCCGGAGAAATACTGTGGCTACTGTGTGCAAAGGTTCATGCAAAGCATCCCTCCCAGACTGCTGAGGTCCAACGAAAAGGAGAGAAAAGGGAAATGGAGGAGGGAATGCACAGACTCACACAACTTCACGTAATATGAAACTAATCCAGTGAACACGAATCAGACTCTTCGGTGATTAAAACACGCTGTATAAATACTCTGCAGTATTTTTTTAAAGGATAACACTACATGCAAGAGCTGAGAACAGGGGGCAAACTTATTGCTTTGCTTGCAAAGATGAGCAGAAGTGGTAAGAAGTAGTCAAAAAGTGCCCACTGAAGCCTGCATCATTTGGCTCCTTCCTGGAGCAAAGGAGTGGTGTTTGTGGCTGGGAGGAAGCGTGTGTCAGACGGCCAAGCTGCACAGGGAATGCCAACACGGCTCTGGGATCCACAGGCGGCTCCAGCATTGGGGGTGTCCAGCCCAGCAATCACCAGGGGTGGGAAGTACTGTGATGCTGGGGCACTGCTCCTCACATCTGAGAGAGAAGAGAGAGGGGAGGCTCCTTTTCTACTCCTATCCTCCCTTCTTCTACAACATACAGATTTTTTTCTTCTTGTGATTTCTCCAGTACAAGCTGATTGCTGTCAGGGCAGTGGAAAATGGGTGGGAACCCAAAGAGGCTCCATCCTAAGGCAGAGGCTCCGTGGCCTGCTCTGTCTCCTTTCTTTACCAAACTCTTCTCCCAGCCCAGCTGCTTTCCCTTGGGAGAGCTGCAGTGCACCGAGCGCGCTGTCTCCCACGAGCATCCCCTTGACGTGCAGCCGCACAGACAAGTTTCTCAGCCCGACCCAGGCCACGCAAGCCACCGCACGCTGTGTCAGCCAAGGAGGAAAGGTAGAGCAGGGCAGCTGATTAACCTAATTACCGGTTAAGTGCAGCAAGCGCTTCGTTTTCAAGCACAGCCGCCTCTGTGGAGGGGAAAGGAAGCAGCAGCTCATCCCCTCCTTCTTGCTGTGGGACATGAGGATGGAGAGGGACTGCCCAGGGAACCTGTACAACTCTGTGGCAGACATGGACTGTGAGAAGAGAGGGCCCAGCGGAAGCATTCCTGTGGAAAGCTGGAGAAGGCTGGCCGCATGGCAGTGACGGGGGAAGACATGTCCTGGCACAGCACTGGTGACAAGGGAAGATTTCTAACTGGGGTGCATGCCTGTACAGCCCTGTGTGGAGCAGAGCCTGCTGAGGTCCCACCAGTTCTGCTGGAATTTACATATGAGGGATTAGGACTGCTCAGTGAGGGACTAGACTTGGACAGCGGGAGCCCTGTGTCTGGTCTTCGTGCCCAAACTGGCATGCAGTGATACCCACATGGGGAAAAGAAGGGTGATGGGGAGTGAGGCAGCAGTAGGAGCCACATCTCCCCCTTGTCCACTGCTGACGTCTCCCACATGTGGGCTATGGTGGTCAGCATGTCATGCTGTGGCCCATGGAGCTGCTTGGAATGAAGCTCAATGTGGAGACCTGCCTCTTGCATCTTCCCTGGGAGGCAAAGAAGCCCTATAGAATCATCAGCCCTGCCTCAAAAGTCAAGGGGGAGGCCAGTACTGGTCCCTGCTAACTCAGCACCAGAGGTCACTGAAAACTACTCCAAATACTTCCATAACCTTTTCTTCATGTTTTAGCTTGTTTTAACTTCTGTTGAAAGAAAACGTCCTCAAGTTCAAAATAATGAAGGCCAATGGTGGCCGTAGCACTTACAGACAGGATTTAGGCGGGAGATGTAGGGAAGCAAAGCAAACAGGGCCAGGCGGCGAGCGAGCCTCGGTGGCAGCACAGGACAAGAGACCTGGCATCGGGGACGTGGCTTTCAGAAACGCCGGGGCGCGTTTGCTACAATGATCCACTGAAACAACAGCCGTCTAAAAATAAGGTTGTTTTCTGTACTAAGCTCCTTTTAACTTCGTTAGTCATCACCGGCTCCCAAAATAAGCTCCGTGTAACAGTCTCTCCTAGTAGCGGCTGTAAACAAACTCGGGGAGGCGGGAGGGAGGCGCAGGGCCGAGGGAAGCGGAGGCGGGGCGGCCCCGGGGCGGCCCCGCGGGGCT
>VZTA01022530.1:15657-41618 GCA_013398855.1 Mohoua ochrocephala | reverse complement strand
ATATATAATATAATATAATATAAACATATATATTATATGTAGTCTCGATGTCCTTCAGAAGGCAGGATAAATTTAATGTATTAACTCCTCAGATGCTGCTTTTATCGGCCTACTCAGCCATTTTGCTTTGTACAATGCCGTCATCCCCAAATCAGGGAGTTGCCAGCCTCCAGAACATTGTGTATTCCTGCCTTGGAGACACAGAAAATGTCTTCCTGTGTATCCAGGCATTTCTTCTGGTCTTGGTAGAACAGCCTAGGGCTAGGAAGGGTTAAAGTCTCCTGCGGCCTTAGCAGGAGTCAGCTGTTGGTCACAGCTGCTGGTTGAGAAACCATTTAGATGTGCAGTGTGGAAGAGGAACATCTAGTAAAAGCAGGCTGCTGCTGGGGTGTGTTCTGTTTGTGCCTGGTTTTGGCGCTCCCGGTTTGTTTGCGCGCAGTGTGCACTAAATTCCGTGTGGGATTGCATCATTTAATACAGCTCTGCAGATGCAGGCATTCAGCCTGCCGGGCAGATCTGACATCCACCACTCCTAGGTAATGCCATACCTGTGCTGCTTCTCCTGCTCGCTGGGATGTGGCAGCAAACCATTGCAGCACTGCTGTGTTCCAGTCTGAAAACAATCCTGCTGGTGCTTTTTGACATCGCTAGCTGCTTTGTTTACAGTGGCTTGTGGGGTGATATTTTGTTATTTCAAGAGCTTGGCCTGGCTGTGGTTTTACTTCACTTCCCTGTAGGCATCTTTGCTGCCTGTTCTGCTTCTGCTGTCATGCTGCATGAGGCTGTACGTCTGCAATCCACCATCCCAGAAATGTTTGTTTTTCACTCGATAGCGAGCGATTCCTACATATGTGGCACTCTGGGCTGAAGAGACAGTAAACATCATTTTACAGCCTCTTTTTACTGAGTTATCTTAAGAGCAAGTTCCTTATCTGTCAGGCTTTTTCAAGTGGTCGCTGATGCTTTTGTCTTGCAAGGAGGGTTTTTGTTCTTGCAGGGATTGTTTTGCAGCTGTGATTCATGCAATGTATAGTCTGGACAGAAGTGCAATCCCAGTTTTAATCTGCACAGAAAGGAAGCAACGGGGAAGATATGCAGCCATGGGGTGGCTGGAGACTGGATGGATGTGCTGAGCTGTACTGCAGCAAGATCTTGTTCACAGTGAAGACAGACTTTCTTTGTCCATTTTAGGACTCAGCTCATTTTTTTCTCCAAGTCATGAAGGTGATAGAGGATATAGGACTACTCGAGGTAGAGCTGGCCTTGTGTGCTTTTTTTGTGCAGATGAGAATTGCTCCTGAAATTATCCTCCCATAAGCTTTGGATAAGTAGGTCATCTGCTCTGCCATGGTCTGGCCAACACTATGGTGCCTGAAGCCAGATTCCAGTAAGGGTTAGGGAAGAAAATCCAATGCCAGCGATTTGTCACTTCTCTTTGAGAAGTCTTTCCAAAGGGTGGTGCAGGGTTGTGCGAGCTGATAGATGCAAGTAACCAAGGCGACCACGACCCACAGCTGGAGTGCAAAGAGTAGATTTATCCCGTCACCTCACTGGTTGGGAGGTTTCAAAAACAGATGGGGGCACATACCCTGCTAAGCTTCTTCCATCTCTAGCAGGGGCCAAAAGCACGTGGCCCATTCCCCTGCCTCAGCATCTCAAAGGGCCTGCCCCATGTGCAGTGCTTCACTGTTCTGTGCTTTCCATAACCTCCAGGCTTCTTACCTCTCTTTCTCCCAGCGGGGAGGCCCAAACCTGTGAAGAATGAGGTTTAAGTCGTTGACAGGATTCTGTTGTCTTCTACAGAAATTCCATTTCTCAAAGCGAACACAATACATGAAATTTCCCACACTGAATATTCTTAGCATCCCCTAGCTGCCAGGTCATCTTGAGTGAAAACAGCTCTGTTTTTCCTCCTCACTAAAATTTCCACTTTCAAGCCTTTTCTCCCTGCAGTGCTGTGATTCTTGGGGTGTCCTCTGCAGGGCCAGGAGTTGGACTTGATCATCCTGATGGCCCCCTTCCAACTCAGCATATTCCATGATTCTGTGATTCTAATTATAGGGATGCTACAGATCCCCAGCAAGCCCAGAAATCTCCAGTGCTGTTGAGAATATTTACATCCGTATTAAGCATCTGTGTCCTCTCCACTTCATGACGTCATCTCAGGAGCCTTCACCCCTGCAGTGGACACCTGAGCAAGAGCAGCTGCTCGTTCACTGTTGCATGTAGCCCTGTGACGGACGTAGGGAACAGTTTTGCCACCCTGTGCAGGCACAGGTCAGAGAGCTGGCCTTGCTTATTCCTGAAGCTGAGCTGAGTTTGATGCCTGACTCCCTCAGGCAAACACTCCATTCCCCACCTCCCATGGCTGTTGTGGTGGAGAGTTTTGAGCTCACAGCTCCCAGGCACAGAAGTTGGTGGGAAAACCAAACCTTCAGTCCAGGCTCCTGCTGGCTTTGATTCAGGTTCACCTACAGCTGCTGGCTGTGGTTTTGTCACCACGCAGCTGCAGCTGCTGGTTCCTGGGACCCTCAGTGGGGCAGATCAGTAGAAGGAGCACATTGATCAGGCAGCCAGCTGGCAGTCCTGCTTTGCCATAAATCATAGAAGCATAAAATGTCTTGGGTTGGAAGGGACCTCAAAGGTCATTTAGTTCCAACCTTCTTGCCATGGACAGGGAAGCCACCCATTAGGTCAGGCTCACTAAGCCCTAACCAAAGCTGTGCAGTCAGGGAGGGGTGGTCTTGGCATCTTTGGATACTGAGTGTGCCCAGAAATTTCATACGCTTACAAGATTTTCTTTCCTTCTGCATGGGTTCTTGAGTGCTCTGGTGACCCTGCAACACCCTGGCTCCAGCAGCCAGGCAGATCCACGTTTCAAAATGGAATTGTGTGATTTCTGCTGTTGTAAGATCTTCAGGAAGCTTTCAGAGTGCTCAGGCAGAAAGATGCTATACAAGCATAGTCCCTCCTGCTGCTGCTGCTGCTACTAGAGTGTCTGTGATAAGAAAGGATTTACTGTGTCTGCAGTTTAATTCAGCAGCAGTTTCTGTGTGATATGAACAGCTAGAAACATCAGTCTTTTTCTTCTCTGCGGATTTGCATAAAGTAATTAGGAGCATATGTGCTGGGGGCTGGGGCAGGGAGGAGGAGGAGGAGCAGGTTCCATCCCAGAGCACCTCAGTGGATGCTCTGAGTCATGGCCTGTAAATGGCTCTTCCCGAGTGCCACATGCCAGATGATGAGTCACAGAGCAAGGGAGCACAGAAATGGGAGAAACTGGTTCGGTCACTGTCCTGGCTCCTGTGTTAGCTGGTATAGATCTGCTGCTTGAGCTATTCCTGGTGCCTTGTGTAACTCTACATGCACAGAGCAGCTGGGGCTTCTTGTCCTCTGACTGGGAGGCAGTACCTGCCTCACGCTGGTTATGTCATCATCAGGAATACACACCCTACACCTATTGCTTAGTTTTGTGTGCCCTGGTGACCCCTCATCCCTGACCCATGCAGCTGCTTTCTGCCAGCAGCACAAGGGCTGTGACTGATGGTCACGTGCTGCGGTTTCCATTTGGAACACATCATAATCCTATATACTTCTGGGATGTAATGATACATTAATCATGGGCTTAGTCAGACTGTCCTGGAAACCACTGGAAAAAGCCCTGGCTAAGGCAGGGCTTTGTGGAAAGAAAAGGGAAGTGGTCTTTTCAGGAATCACTGCACAGCACCACAAGAGGAACCAGCCTGAGCCGAGGCAGAAGTTTAGGAAGCAAAGTTAATAGAAAGAATAGTCTTTCTGTTTTTCTGCAGCCCCCTTTAAACATAAAGGGCTGGAATAGTCACCCTGGGAGCATGCAGACCACCCTGACTATGCCCCCTGTCCCCTGAGGCAGGGAAGGAGAGCTGGAGGTTTAGGATGAGTCAAAAAACTAGCATTTCCTTTTACACCTTTTCTTTCATCAAACACATTTTATTAAATGATTTAATAAAGCATTTAATGAGGGTGTGAATTTGACAGAGATGTAATAGCTGGCAAGAAAGAAACAGGTGTCCAAACAAATACCACTTACTAGACCCATCTTGCAACAACTTACAGGCTTCCTCACCTCCACCCTCTGCTTACTCATTCCCATGGTTCAGACCCATCCCCAGGCCACTCACCCTGTACCACTCACCCCATCCTCTTCTCTGATGCTGCTCCCTGAATGCCCTCCAGTTTCCTGGAATTTACCTGATAAGTTTTTTTTTTTTAAACCATCCAGTGCTTTCTGGCAGCTTTTGGAGTGGCAGAGCTGGGACAGGGATAAACTGCAGTATTGGTGCTGGATACAGTGAGCCCTAAGATCCCCCACGCTGTCTGAAGGGTGGCTTTCAGTTTGGATTAATCTCCCAGCCCTTTTGCCTGGAGGTAGACATACAGAGAGTAAACTGAATATACCTCTCCCCGTGGAGCAAAGAGGAGATATCTGTGTTGTGCCTTTGCCTGCAAGATCACACAAACCATCGCTTTTTGCAGTATTTCTGCTGGTGCTTGTTTTGTAGGGGTTTGTGTGGTTTCTTCAGGCATGTTAATGCAAATGCACTGTAGAAGTCAGGGGTTCACATGGAACAACCCTCAAGGAGCAAGCAGCTCTAATACAAAAGAATTTTTTCTGCTTCTTCTGTGAAACTGAATGCCTAGGTTTTAACCCTGTTTTTGCATATTTCACCTTTGAGTGACATGATGAATTTTGGTCCCTCTGAGGAAGGTGATGATGACAGTACAGCCATACAGAAAGAGTCAGCAATAACCCTCACAGTTAAAGGTTTCCTTTGGACACTCAGTTTCATAGATGAAGCGACTGAGATCTGTAGAAACAATAATCCGTTCAGAAATGCCATCCTCCAAAAAGCCAGCATTGCCTCCAGCTGCCAGTTCTGATGATGTTGCTCCTGCTTCTTCATCCTTCGTGCTCTATGTGCAGTCCTTTTACATTAGAATCACATTTATCTCTTATATCTCAGCATGCCTCCTCCAATGTAATGCATTTTGTGAGGAAGCCTGTGTCACTGTGAGCTGAACCCTGTCGCCCCACAGGTGTACAGGGGACAGCGCTGAGAAGAGTGGGGTATTAAGGGTTCAGCTTTAGAACTCCAAAATTGTGGTTGGAGCCATAACAGAGATCAGAGTATGCCTGGAGGTGTGTGACCACCACACATAACTTATCAGCCCTTGGAGGCAATTGCGGCCAGGTCTGGTGGCTTCTGCATCTTCTCAGCAGTGTTGCAGAGGCAGGAGTTTGTACCCGAGGAGCCATGAAGCTGCACCGACCACCCTTTAAATTAGCACAGTGTCCTCGGTCTTAGGGGTATGACAGGAGAGGGATTTGAGGGCCTCTGTGTAGTGGTCAGCAAGGACTTAAAAGGCATGAAGTGCAGAGCCCAAAGAGTTCTGCATGGTCCTGTTACCTGCAGCGCGCTGCCTCTTCTCTGAAGCACAGATACGACCTGCTAGGTGGCTCTCAGATCAGTGCTGGACCTTCCTTTGTTGCTCAACACTCACCTGCTTTTTACCGAGAGCTTTCCTGCAGCTAAGGGGTTTTTGTTGCATATATTTATTTCCAGGGGGGTACAATCATTCACGAGCGGTTCCATACCAAATGTAGGCGTATCACAAAAAGCCATTCTATCTGCTCTGCATTATCCTGGTTGGAGTGAAGCATCCACAGTCTGGCCCTCACCTTCTCCGGGTAATCCTTAGCACCTCAAGGAAGAGCTCCCTGAATAAACAACCCATGACTGCCATGTCGCAGCAGATGGTGTCATTGTGGAGAAGGCAAGAATTCTGGCATTTGAAAATAAAATGGCTGATGTACAGGCGTGTCTGGAGTCGTGGTGCTCCCTGCATGCCTCCCTGCCTTGCACTGCCATTACATGCTTTTCTAGGCTGGATGCTGTGTTTGCTCTTGTGTGTGTGGCATTGAGCAGCATTCAGCACAATGATAAGAAGAATGAACTGATTTGGCAAAAAAATGTTCAGGTGTGAACTGCCTATCCACATCTGCAAATTTCCTGTTGCAAAAGGAGAGTGAGAGCTTTACAAAGAGCTGATGAAAACCAGCAAAATCTGAAATTAATCTGCTTGCTGCATTGTGTTCCCCAATGTCAGTCCCGGCGTAGCAGACCCTGAGTAGGAAGAGGAAGGATATTTCTACAGTCTTCCAGAACAAGGGAGGGTCAACTAGCGGTGCAGCCACGGAGGATACTCTGGTGTTGGGAACTGAATAATCTTTGTGCTGACAGTGCCATTGCCAACCTCTCTGCACCCCTAAGTCCGGAGGAAGCCAGGAGAGGTGTTGCAGGGGAGAGAAAAGGAGTAGCTACGGCACAAATGTCATGCCTGTCCCTAGAGAAGCCATCAGAATGTCCCCTGGCAGGAGCTGTGTGCATGTCACCTGTGATCCTGCACCTCAGAGCCTGGCGCTGGGAGCAGGCTGTGGGTGCAGGCAGGATGGGCAGCCGTCTGCTGCAGCATCTGTGGCAGCCAGTGAATCACAGCCCACCCGGGGAGCCTGCGCTGCCGCCGGAGCCAGAGAGCTGGGCAGAGCCGCGTGTCGCAGCCAGAGCACCGGAGAGACAGATGGGAAATGGCTGCGTGTCAGCTCTGACATTTCGCCGTCAAATGTCAAAGTGTGTCTGTGCGAGCCTTGTCCTCCCACAGCAGCCTCTGCACTGACGTGAGCTGTGTGTGGGGCTTATCAGCAGATGGGTGCTGGTGCTGGGAGCCTGCTCCAAGCAGCCGTTTCCCAGAGGCGGCAGAGACCCGGTGCTTCGGCAGTGGAGTGTGCTGCCATCGTTGTCTGTACCCTCAAAATGATGCTTTTCAGGTGGTTGCATTGTGGCAGCACTCGAAATACAGCATAGCCTGGTGGAGAGATGAGATCTGAGCATTACAGTCAGACACAAAAGCAGTAACAAAGGCAGGGCTGGGCTACATGAGTAGATAGGCACTGGGGGACCAGCTTTTTTCCCAAAATGCTTGTGAGGCAGGGGTGGGAAGACAGGATAAGCTTCTGCTGAGTTAAACAGAAATAAACTTGGACCTCCTGCTGTGCCATCAGTGGTGCACAAGGTCCAAAGTGAGGCATGAACACCACTCCAGCAAGTGTGTGTGTGTATGTGTGCTCTAAGCTCAGGGTCAGGAGCTGCTGTTATCCACAGTGGCTCTTGAGCAATGGGATCTTAGGAATCCTTGATGAAAAAAAGCTGTCCCCCAGGATTTAGGCTGAGTACAGATCAGCCTCTGTGGCAGCAGCTGTGGGAAAGGAGCCAGAGGCTTGTAAGACAGAGGAGTCACTGAAAGGGGTGTAAAGGTTGATAGGGGTTTTAGATAGACTACAGGTGAGGGAGAGTTTAGGGTTGCACAATTAATAGTCCAGTTGGATGTGGTCCAAGTGGTCCAGGTGATCTCTCTTCTTCAGAGCCTAAACCTGGATGAAACGTGCCAGGAGAAGCAGACATGTAGGTGAGAGTCCTGGCCATGCAAGTCTCTGGCAGCATCTACCAGAAGGCCTGTCTGTTCTCTGACACTGGTGTTAGCATTAACTTCTGCATTATTGGGTGTTTACTGTAAACATTAGCTCTGTTTCCATCTTTGTATTTTTATTTCCTGCCAGCATCATCCTGTGCCTTTGAGAAGCACTACTGTGTGTGGGAGGAAAGTACTTCTTTTGATCACTTTTATCATCTTCTAATTGCTATTCTTACACCTTGAGGCTGAAAGAAGTGAAGTTCTGATGTTTCTGTGTAGCTGTCTCATTGCTTACGCTCTTGTTCTAACTTCACTTAACCCACATTTCTCAGTTTCCCTCCTGGGCTGCAGGTCTGCTCTAAATCCGTTATCACCCACCCCACAGTCACAGATGCTGGGCTAAGGTAGGCAAAAGTCACTGTGCATAGGCACTTTCTGGAGTCTGAAGGTCAGTGGTGGGGGTCCTGGCGTCCAGAGCAGGATCCAAGGATGCCGTTTTCAGGGTGCAGTGAGCACTGAGGATGCCTGGATGAGTTACAGGATGTGTAATGCTGACCGGGGTGCTTGGGTCAAGGTTTTCAGGACAAGTGTTAGATCTGTGAGAGCACTAGGTCATTTTTTAATCTCTCAGACTCATCCTGGATCACTGCTGTCTTTTGTGGTTTCTCCCTCTCCTTGCTGCCTTTGCTGCCCTCTGATGCACTTGTCTGTGTTGGATTATCTGATATGTAGAAGGGAAGGGAAGAGGAAAACTCCCTGCAGACTGTGCTGGAGGTGCTTGTAGGCTGGACCTCTGGGTTAGGTGGGGAGGGAGAAATGAGTTTGTCCTTTGCTCTCCCATGTCAAATGCTGGTGAACATCTACAAGAAAAGATGAAGGGGCACTTTTGACACAAGCAGAGAGTGACAGGACAAGGGGGAAAGGCCTTAAACTGAAAGATGCCAGGTTTAGATTAGATTTTAGGAAGAAATTCTTTACTGTGAGAGTAGAGAGGCACTGGAATGGGTTACTCAGAGAAATTGTTGACGCCCAGTTGTTGATGCTGGGAGTGCTCAGGGCCAGGTTGGGTGGGGCTTTGAGCGACCTAGTCCCAGAGAAGGTGTCCCTGCCCATGGCAGGGGGGTTGGAATGAGATGTTCTTTAAGGTCCCTTCAGTCCAAACCATTTTGTTATTCTGCCGGCTCTGTGAGAACCTGCTGTTTACTGAACACGGGGAGAGCGGGGCTCTTAGTGCCCTGCCTCTGCAATGCCCTGCCTGTATGGCTCCTGGGACTGTGGCAGTCACACTGGTGTGAAGTGCAGCAGGTAATAAGATAAGCAGGTAAATGCCACAGATAATGTGGCAGAGAGATATGAACCCCTCCCAGACCACAGCAGAGACCAGTCTGAGCTGGGGCTTCACCATCAGCAAAAGGTCAGCAAAAGCCAGTGTGCTGTGTGGGACCTATTTGGCCAATGCCAGTGGCTGCCCATGGCCCCACTGAAGTCATCCACTCCTTTTCACTGGAGAGGCCTTTGTGTGCATAAGTAGTTGCATACTTTGGCATGTTCCTCTGGCACCATTAAAAGGGCTCAGGATCTCATGGGGTCTCCTGGATTTTGGAGAGGAATGACTGTTGCTGTTTTTCTGTTCCAGTCTGCTCCTGCTTTCCATTCTCTGCCCGGACTTTTGTGTGTCTGTTGCAAGACCTTGCTGCTTTTGGTTCTTGAAGGAAAGTCCAATGTATCTAAAAGGAAGCAAAGATGTTCAGTCCAGTGTGAGAAGATAGACTGCTCTCACCAGAGTGCAGTGCTTCACTTCATACCCTGTGCCGTTTTCCTGTGAGCACACAGTGCCATCTGCAGTGAGGTCTTTGTTTGGCCCCAAGCCTGTGCGGCCCTTTGGCCACTTGACTGAAGTCAGTTACTCTCTTCAGGTAACTTTGAGAGGGCTCAGGTGGAATCAGAGGTGTTGTCCCAGGAGCCTGCACGGAGGGTGACGTGTTTGTTTACATTGTGATGGTTTGTTTCCCAGAAGAAGGACCTCATGCTCAGGTACTTGTGCTGACAAGGAACCAGTCCGTTTGATCCTTGTCAACACATGAAATCTTCAGTCACACCAAGGATGCTTTAAATAGTCACTGCCTTTCCCGAGAGATGACTTCCTTTGTGATTTTGTCTCTCTGTAGGTGTCTGAATTCCCTCATGAGAAGTGTCCTCCCTGCCTCTCATGTGCAGCTCTACCTGTTCATGGGTGGTACCAGCTTCACTGATGCCCTGAAGAGTATTCCTCACCATGGATAGTCCACCCAAACTGACTGGTGAGACGCTGATTGTCCATCACATTCCCCTGGTGCATTGCCAGGTCCCCGATAGACAGTGCTGCTCCGTGAGCAAACGGACCAACCCCTTCTGCCAGCCAGAGCTCAGCATTACACGGACCTCTGCCCTTCCAGACAGAGACCTCTCACAGACTGACTCCTTGGTGTACAGCAGCTTTCTCCAGACCTCTGAAACCTCAGCAGAGGCCTCAGACAACAAAGAAAGAAAAGCAAGGGATCTGATTGTCCCTAGTGTCAGTAAGCGACACAACCCTTTCCTGCTGAGTGAGGGTGAAGACCTCAGCATTTTTGGGGATGACTTGGGTCAAAAGTCTTTCCACCTTCACAACTCACTCGTCGATGGCAAACCTCCCTTCAATCTGCAGGATCTGGCCTTGCCCCCTTTCCACCTCCACGACTCCAACCACATTGTGAAATCCTGGAACATGGCCAGCCGGTCTGGTGTGGTGGACGGGCAAGAGGACAAACTCAGCAGTGACGACATCCAGAAGAGGAACAACGCGAACAGGTGCCATCAGGCCTCGGAACGCATGGAGCTGGATGAATGCAGCTGCCATCGTGGCAGCTCCTCCAACTTCTCCTTCGACAGTGGTGACCAGGAGTGGAACCAGAACACAGGTGAATCGCTGAGGAATCAGGATGCCCTGCACAGGACATGCAGTTGTTCCAGCTCGGAGATTCAGCACTGTCGCTGCTACAGTTCGTCAAGTCAGTCGGAAGTGATTGACCAGCAGATGGGCTACATCAGTGACTCTTCCTGCAACAGCTCTGATGGGGTCCTGGTGAACTTCAGTGCTCTCTACAACAAAATGAATGGCCAGTCTCAGTCCAACCTGAATTCAGCTAACCTGTCCTGTGACTCTTCCTTCTGCAGCCACTCAGACACAGGAGCTTTTTACCTGGATTTACATTCATCACCCACTGAATCCAAGATGTCTTGCGAGTCGCATAACCCAGAGAGTTCAGGGAAGGTGTGTGGGTGTCAGCACTCCTCCTCACCTGTCCTCGATGCTAACTGCAACTCCTACCACCTCCACTGTGAGCCTTGCACGTCGGAGAGCTCAGACCTCACTGCCTGCTTCCAGAGCCAAGCGCGGCTTGTTGTGGCTACTCAGAATTACTATAAGTTAGTCACATGTGACTTGTCTTCCCAGTCATCCCCCAGCCCTGCAGGATCTTCCATAACTAGCTGCTCAGAAGACCAGACCAAGGGTAGCCCAGCCCAGCCCACAGAATACTATCTGTTTAGAAGGCCCGACCTGAGACAAGAAGAAGGCAACGTGGAGTGCAGTGAAGAGGAGCCAAAGGGAGAATCCGGCCAGAACATGATCGAGGGTCAGGTCTATGTCAACGTGTCGCCGCCGAACCTCAACACAAGCCGGCAGCGCTCCAGGAGCTATGACCAGAACCTGGACAGGAGTCCTGGCAGCAGGCTGGGCTCCTTGGAGCGCATGGTGAGCTGTCCGGTCAAGCTGAGTGAGAGTCCAGCAATACCCATCCAGAGCTCTCCCCCCAAGAGGGTGACGTCGTTTGCTGAACTGGCTAAAGGACGGNAACTGGCTAAAGGACGAAAAAAGAATGGCCCCCCCCCGCCGCTCCGCTCTAGTGGCGATTCTTCCCTGGAGTTCTCTCCAATCCCTGAGACTCAGCGGGATTGCCCAACCTTCCTTGAAGAAAGAGCTCGGCGCAGCCAGAGTCTTCCACCCATGCCCTTCATCCACGGCCTGAACCGGAGCTGCGAGGGCTTCTGTCTGAATCATGCTTTTGGGGACAGCCAGGCTTTGTGTTCCACCAAAGACTCGGTCTCCAGTGAGAAGGCCCCCAGTGGGCATGGGGCAGGTGAGCAAGCCTCTCTCTCCCTGCTGACGGAGGCAGATGCCAGCTTCTCGGGTGGCTCTGCCAGTGGCCACGGACAAAAAGATGTTAGAGCTCGAGCAGACGGTAAGGAGCCAAACTAGGCAGAAGGGATAAGTAAAAAGGAAGGCCGCTCTTTGGGATGTGAGGGGAGCAGCAGGGGAACCTGCATGGTGATAGGAGACCAGTGCCTGTGCAGTTTGGTTCCTGGTCTGCCAGTCCCTGGGACAAAGCCTTGCTGTGCTCATTTCAGTCTCATATCAGTGTACGTGTCTTGCCCCTGTATTTCTAAAGCCTCCTGAGGTTTGTTCAAACCTTTCATATCACGTAAGCGAGGACATGGCATTAACACTGAAAGAGTCTGTGCAGCTTGAGGGGTTGTATCCCTTCCAGGGAATTTACTGCCCTTAGCTCCTAAGACAGAGATGTGAAGATGCTCAGCAGAGTCATGGTCACAGCCTTTCTTCTTTGGAGCTAGTCAGAGCAGAGGTGGAGAGGGAAGAGGCACAGCCAGCAGTCTCCTTTCCATGCAGGTTCAGGAAGATCGCACAGTTTCTGCTAGGACTTGCACTGTGAGTCCTGCGGCGTCTAACCTGTGTCTCTCTGCTGGAATATCCTGGTCACGTCCTCCACAGTGCTGTGGATTGCAGCAAAGGTTCCCACGGAGAGCCATTGTCACAGTTACCTCTGTAGGGAAGCCTGTAATATGGCAGTTGTTTTCCACCTCGATATTGCTGTCACTTGTCCTCGTGAGGAAGCTGTGTGACACTCCCTTTGGAGGTATGGCCATTTCTCCAGCATTGTGGGAGACCTCTGTCTCTGCCCTAGGCAGGTCTTATACCTGCTTCACAGGTAAAAGCCCTTCTAAAGTGCCTCTGACCAGACCACTGCAGTAAATGGCCCCTACCATGTCAAAAACCAGACTGTCTCCACTTAATGTCCTGAAAATTTCCGTGAGGAGGTAAGAACATGTGGTTTATTGCCATGGCAGGGGTGGGAAAGATTTTGGCCTGCGGAGCAAAAGTTTTTTAGTTATTGTCCTGTTTGTTTATTGAGCCTCAAATGTGTGCTTGGTGTGGGATGGCAGTGAAGGCAGGCGTCTGCTGGGGGAGGGCAGCATGGGAGCAGCCCTCTTAGCTTCAGAGGGAGGGCTTGGAAGGAGCAGGCCCTGCTCAGGCAGGAGGGGGCAGACAGGAGCTTTCAGGGTAATATATCCCAGCAGTTGCTGCCCACCACTCTGATGGGATCCCTCTCTCTGCACTGACAGCGAGGCAGGCATCAGGGCTGTGCAGGAAGCTTCTGCCTGCAGCAGGAGATGGAGGCGTATCTGCTTGCTCCAGCCCAGAGCAGCATGCAAGCCCAGAGGCTCTGAGAGGGACTAGAGGGAAAGCAAGTCCTGTTAAAAGCTGGCTACAGGGAGAAAGGTCTGGAACACCCCACAGGCAGCGCGTAAGAGCAGGGCTGATCAGGGATCTCGGTCAGCCCCACCTGTGCATCCAGTGCTGTGCGTGTTCTGCACTGAACGCACAGTGTGTCACACTTGAGCTGTGTCCTTTCGGGATGTTTGTGGCCCCATCAGGAGCTGGAGGCATGTACACATGGAGACCAGCCCGCCACACTCCCTCAGGACACCCCAGTACATCATTTGCTGGAGCAGACTGGCACTTTCCAGGGTTGGAGGCATGATGTTGGGAGTGTCCTGCTTAGGTCTGGTAGAGGCAGGGGCATGAAGGAAGCTCTGTGTTCCAAAGGGGGGACAGTTACAGGAGAAGGAAGAGGGAGGAGAAGGGGAAGCAGGCAGCCTTTGCAATAGCACCGATATATTGCGATGTGGGATGCAGAGCTGCAGTGCTGTTGCATGTCATGCTTGTGCTGGGCTGTGCGAGTCCGCAGTGCATGTGGGAGGGGACAGTCAGATCCTTTCAGGTAAGAAATCTGACTGTACCACAAAGTGTTGGGCCTTGACTTTGCGGTACTGCTTGGGCAGAGGCAGCTCAAAGGTAGGCACCTCACCCCACGGCTTTGTGCTGTCCAGAGGGCAAGGGATTGGGAAAGGATGTGGAGCTGGTGACCCTACCAGGACAGACAAACTCCTGGTGCAGTGTTCTTCTCTTGCAGACAGCGGAAAACTCTGCATTTGGGGCCATGTACGTTTATCTTGCCAGCTCTTGGCGTGCGTAACCAGTTCAGACTTGAACCACTCTGTAACTGGCCTCTAGCTCACCCTCTTCGTCCTGCAACAGAGGGCACGTTCCCTTTTGCCTGCGATCTGCTTGGCCAAGGACGATTGTCGCTCTGCCCATCCTCACACTTTCTCCCCCTTTCTCTCCCTGAAGGTGGTGGCACGGACAGCAAGCCTGTAGTACGCTACAGCAAGGACCAGCGTCCCACGACGCTGCCCATCCAGCCCTTTGTTTTCCAGCACCATTTCAGCAAGCCACCCAAGGCACGTGCCCTGCACAGCCATTTTGCCTCCAGCCTTTCGCAGCTCTACAGCTTGTCCAGCAACCGGCCTGCCAGCCAGCAGATCTCCAGTTCCCAGTCCTCAGCCTTGGCCACCTCGGCAGAGCAGGCGGCGGTGGCGGGGAGCCAAGCCCATGGCACGCTCGTGACCCAGCGCTCAGCAGACGGAGCCGCCTCACGCGGCGATGGGGGCGTCAAGAAGCCTGGCCCCGAAACAACCCGTCCGTCCCCGCTGGGCAGTTACTCCCCCGTGCGGTGCAACGTGCCTTTCTTCCAAAGCGTGGACTCCTCTTCCTCGCCCACCGCAGAGAGAGCTGAAGACAGCCAGCCCCCCAGAAGCAGGTCCTGCCCCATCTCTGCCAACCTGCTTCCCACGAGGTCATCCCCTGCTGTCAGTGCCATGCAGCCCTCCAAAGCTACCAAAGCTGACACCCTGAGGCAAAAGGAGAACCCCAAGCTGATTCCCAAGAAGGAGGCCCCGCTGGAGCCAAGCCCACCACTCTCTGAGTACCGACTCCACAGTGGGTCCCTCCCGCCCCTCTCGGTGGGTGGCATGTCCGTGAGCAGAGTAGGAGGCCATGCAGATTCCCACTGGAGGAGTGGCAGTGAGACCAGCAGCTCTGGTCCCCTGAGCAGCATGGGAGTACGGCCTGTCAATGGTAGGTACCCATCCTCCAGGACCTGCTAGTCTGGAGCGTCTCCAGCTCCCCACAGCTATGGCTGCTCCCCGTAGTACCACCATTTCTTATGGCCACAGACCAGGATAAAATTGCATCTGGGTGCTGCAGGAAGACCTACACTAAGAGCATGTCCCTCCACTCCCCACTCCTACACTGTCTCCAGAGAGGGCAGTGTGGGCTGCTGATCTTACAGCACCCCATGCCAGGTGCTTGCACCCCAAACCTCCTGCCTCTCTGCCTGCAGCCACCAGGGCACCCAAGCTCCTGCCCTGCTCTGCCGGGCAGTGGCCTCCACCTGTCTCCATGTGCATGTGCTAATGTCCTGAAATGCTGCTGGACCTCTGAGTAATGTGCTGTCTCTCTTTCTCTGTCCTCTTCCTTTCTCTTCCTCTCTCTTCCCGTTTCCCTTCTGCGTCCTCCCGTGTGCTCTCATCGTCCCGTCTGGTGCTCACTGTCTGCGGCATCCCAGCGAACCACCTCTCCCCCCAAGCGCTGAAGTGGCGGGAGTACAGGCGGAGGAACCCCCTGGGTCTGGACCGCGTTTCGGGGCTGCCCAGCTTAGCAGGCAGCCTGGACAGGAGGCAGCAAGAGCCTCGGCTGAACCGGGGCAACCCCATCTTTGAGCTGCCTGGCGCTCTAAGCACCAGCCATTTCCACTGCAAGCTGAACGGTGCGCACCACCTTTCTGCTGGGGGGTCTTGGGAGGTGGCCTTGGGACTCAGGCTCAGTTTCCTTGGGGTTCAGGTTTTAAGCTTGGATTCATCATTGCTCTGCCTGCTCAGAGAAAGAGGGATGATACATCTGTTCACAGTGGGGCTGGGGGGTTCAAGGAGAAGGTGAAAATGGCTTCACTGGTTCAAATCATTGTGGAGCCTCCCTTCTCCATGAGGTGAGAGCAGTCAGGTCCAGCTTTGAGCTGGATTGAAGGGCAAAGTGAATGGCCCAAAAGCCCTTTTAGACCTCAAGAAGTGCTCCTGGGCTGTGGTCAGGTTGTAGTTTGTCTTACACAGGAGTTGGAGGGGCCCTTGGAGATCTCAGGTCTGTGCCCCACATTGCCTGACCATCTGCCCCAGCCCAGACAATATGCTGGGTGCTGAGCTGAAGCTTTCACGGGGCAGCTGACAATACTAAAGCCTTTATGGGACTCCCATGCTTTGCCCATATCTTCCCTGTCCTCCAAAACCTCTGCAGGAAGGGCTGACAAGGGCAGGCTGCTTTTGACTGAACCTCCCAGAGTCCTGTGGGGAAAGCAGTGTCATCTGTCTGTGAGAGGGAGAGCATTCTACAGGCTAGCCTCAAGCCATGGAGGGAGTTTCTCAAAGCCTTAGACCTCACTCTGCCAACACAAACAGTTTCTCCATCCTTTCTTCAAGGGAAGATGCATAGCACAGAGTCAAGCAGATGGAAGTCAAGCACATGAGAGAACTCCTGTGGATGTCACCCCTTGGAAACAGAGGCCATCCCAGAGGACAGGAAGCAAACATGTAGTTTGTTGTCTGTGGGTGCCTGTGTGTGACAAGTAATGATTTTCTCTGTGCTGACTGTGACCCTGCTTGCAGCAGCGTGGAGAGTCTGGTGCAGCAGGGTTTCCCTTAGCCCCAGCCCATGAGAGTGAACCTCCTACAGCATCTTCCAGAGCCTGTGGGCCCCCAGTCAGGCTGGAGGTGGATATTGAGTAGGCCATGGGGATCAGCTGTACAGGCACACATTGCAAACCAGTGCTGGGGCAGGAACAAGCCTGCAGCCTTGCTGTCCCAGCAGAGGACAGGCTGGCATGAAGACCGCTGCTGGTGCAGGTTGCTTCTGGGAAAAGCAAACAACATGAAAGAGGCTTTGGTGTGAGGGGTTGAGGCTGACCCTTGTCCCCTCTGCGTTGTCCCCGCAGGACAGTCTATGAGGCAACTCCAGCTTACCTACAATGACTTTTTCCCTGACTACTTCTCGCTAGCGGAGAAACCCCCTGCTGAGTTCTGCCTCTCCCCAGATGGCAACACCGAGTCCATCTCCATCGACTTGCTGCAGAAGAAGGGTGAGTCCACGCATCTCTGGCGGACCATGCAGTGTGCCGCAGAGCGTGCTTGAGCTGCTTGTCCCAGGAAATATGATTAGAAAGGATCTTAGGTGCACAAGAATGGGCAGAGAGAGCAGACAGGCACGGGAGTGTGACCCTAAGGCAGGGCACGCTGCCACCTCAGGCTCTACATACAAGGGCAGACCTGTGTGTATCTGTGTGACGTTGCACATGTGCTAACCGGAGATTTTGTAATTTAGGTAAAAAGTCTGTTCAAGCCTACATAAGTAATATAAAATTACATCATTTATGTAGAAAGGTGGGAGAAACGATTCCAGAGCAGGACAAGATACGGCTGTGGTGGGATCCGTGCTAGAGGGCAGGGTTGGGGATGGGATATTTGACAGCTGATTTGTTATCCTTTCAGAGGCAAGGGATGTGCAGAAACTTTCCTTCTCCAGCTATGTGCTCATGATTACCAGGTGGCAGTTTTCCCTTCTGTTTCAGTTCTGTTCTCACATTTTCCTGGTGCAGATGTCAGATTACACACCACTGGCTTGTCACTGAAAGTCATTACGGAGCCTGCCAAATGCAAGGCTTCTGCCCTGCCACCCTGTGGCATCGAGGCAGCAAAAGACTCATTGCCTCAGATCCCATCTCCTCTGCCTCAGGGGATGGGGTGTGGAGGTGATGATCCCTGTCCCTTGGCAATATTGACAGGTCGTCCTACTGTCAGGCTGATAGGTGAGTGCTGGAACCAGCAGGGACAGTTTTGGTGAGGATTTAGGAGAGTCTCTGCATGTTTTCTGGCAGAGAGGGCCTGTGTGTAGACAAGGGCTTGCAGTGCCCCTGGCTGATTACTTCAAGGAGTGTTTTGTCAGGGTCTGTCCCAGCAGCCACTCAGGCAGCTTTCTGACCTGTTGTTTCCCTCTAGGTCTGGTGAAGGCTATCAACACTGCTGTTGACCTGATTGTGGCTCACTTTGGAACCAGCAGGGATCCAGGGGTGAAGGTATGTCTAGCATCCAACATTCTGAGTGACACGGAGAGCGTGGAGCAAGATTGCCTCTCCATTCTCTTCCAGTCAAAAACTCCAGGGTATCTAACGAAGGCAGGAGTACCAAGAGCAAACCAAACAAAGGTGATGGCACACCATGCAGCAGATAGTAAATCTGTGACAATTCCTGCTGCGTGAAGCAGTAAGTACATGTATTCAAAGGAAGATCAGGAAAACACAGGGAAGAGAAATTCACTGATGTTTACTAAACACTTAGGAATAATGTCCAGCTTAATGTCTGAGTTGAAAGTTGTTGTAGGCTGTGAAAGTATAAAGGGTGAGTATTATATATGTTTGCTCTGGTTTAACTCTTTCTTATGTGCTTGCTGTGGCTCTTTATAAGAAAAAATACCAGACCAGCCACCGTTCTGGTCTGATGCAGCACACCAGCTCTTTTTTCTCACACACTGGAGAGTTGTGTCTCCCTCCTCCGCATGTCCTGTGACTCTGGCCTGGCACTGGTGCCAGGACACAGTGCAGTGTTCCCCATCCCTCAGTGTCTCACAGGGCTCAACAGTGATAAAAAAAGTGCATCGGTCTTTGCCCATCTGGGCCAGTTGGTCACTCCCGTGGTAGCCCTTACATGAAAACATTAGTGTGTGCAGAGTACATCTGTGGGGCTGGCTGTGTTAGGCCTGCGCTCCCCTCATTTCCCATTTCTGGAATAACACAGAAGTGCATCTAGGTTGCCCTGGGGCCGGCTGTCTTTGGCCTGTGCTCCTCCATTCTCCCATTTCTGGAATAACACAGAAGCAGAGCAATTTTGTTTCTGTTTGTACCAGGCACTGTTTGCAGTCCTGTGACACCCGGTATGTTTGTGGTGCCTCCTCTCAATGCTGAATGCTCGGCTTCAGTCAGGCGAGTCTGGGCAGCAATGTGACACTATTTGGACATGACAACACCCCTGGCATGCTGTCCCCAAGGAGAAACCTGACTGGGACAGATTCCAAAACCATTCAGTCTTATCTCGGAGCCCAGAGTAATTTTCCCCTAATTATGGCTGTTGCTGATGCAGAGATTGCTCTGCAGCATAACTGGAGCTTTTGAGATTCCCATGGCTTTTTAAGGCTTCACTGTGGATTTCCAATTCTTACAGTGTAGGTTTGGGGAATAATTGCAACATTCCCCCATTACTTTGCTTATCAGACAATGCTGTAGTTTTAACCTCGGGTTTCTTTATGCCTCAGCGTGCCAGGGACTGAGCATTCACCTGTCAAAAGGCAGCATCCATCCCTGCTGCTGCCGTGCTCAGTGGATCTGACAGGATTATTCCTGAGCCAAGTTCAGTTTCAGTTCAGGGCTTTTGTGAACCTGTGCCAACTGGTCAGTATAATTCCAGCTCAGCTGGTAAAATCTGTGCCCCAAACACCATTGCCTGACCCATTTGGATAGACCCCTTGGCAGCTCAAAGACTGTAAGCAGCAGAATGTGTCCCTGCTCTGGTGGTGTGGGGCTCTTACATGCTTCCTCTTCACCTCAGTCTGAGCTCTGGCCATCCATTTTGCCCTCGCCCTGTTTATTTATAGTAATCCCTAGGAGTTAGAGCTTGACATGTCACTGAGTTAAGTGTTCCTTGACCCCTCGGTGCTGGTAGTTCTATGTGGCTTGGTGCTTCCTACTCCAAAATTAGCAACAAGAAAATCTGCAGCAGCAGGAAAATCCCCAGCTCTTCTTTTCCTCCAGCAGGAGAGCCTGGTTATACCTTTTGTGAGAACCCGTCATCCCTTCTAATTGGGGTATCATCTTCCCAAGCTAGAATATTCTGTTTTCAAGTCACTGCCTCTTCCCAGCCTGGGGAAGATCTTGCACAGAGCAATCCAGAACTGGTGTATGAAGCATCAGGAGTGAAAGCAAAGACCCCGCATGTTCAAGGAGCTGCTGAGCCTGGATGTTGCTTGCTGGGTGTCTGTAGTAGGCAAGTGGGGCTGAACTGTTTCCATGCATCTGTACCTTGAAGACAGTTACCAACACTCTCCCTTGTTGCCTGTTGTCCATTAGGCCAAACTTGGGAACAGTTCCGTGAGCCCCAACGTGGGGCATCTCATCCTGAAATACCTGTGCCCAGCTGTCCGGGACATTCTGAGTGATGGGCTCAAGGCTTACGTCCTGGACATGATCATCGGCCAGAGGAGGAACATCCCCTGGAGCGTGGTGGAGGCATCCACCCAGCTAGGTATGGATGTTGTGCAGCAGTGCCTGCAGCTCTGTGGTAGTTGTGGCTGGGAGGTGCTGGGGAAGGTTGGCTCTAAGGATGGGAGTGCAAAACACCCCTTTTCCTGCATGGAACAGGGTGCACATTGACCATCCTTGCAAGAAGGGAGAGACACTGCACTATTCTGCCCAAGCATTTATTGTCATTTCCCCTGAAACTTGCAGATTCACCCATAACAGGCCAAACCAATTTTAAAAAAAAGGAAAAAACATAACAGGCCAAACCAATAAAAAAAAGGAAAAACAGAACAGGCCAAACCAATAAAAAAAGGGAGGAATAAAAAACCCAACAAAATTAATTCCACATTGGTTTCTGCATCATACTGGGAAGCCTCATAGCCTGATTATGGCAAATCTTCAGCTCTGGGGTTATCTCTGTGATTGCAGGCACCCCAAATTACAAGCACGCACCACAGTATGCTCTTTGCGTGCTGATTTTGAGCCAATGGCTGCGATTGTCACTGAAGTGTGAGAGGCAGGTCCTTGTGGTATTGATACTCTCCCAGTGTTTTGGAGTGGCAGTCTGGGATGGACCACGACCCATCTCCCATGTGTAGTCTAAGAGTTGGGATGGAGTGAGTTCATGTTGGCGTGGTGGAGAGGCAAAGCACACACAGACATGGACACCCAGACGACGTCTGTCTTGTCTTGGTGCTCCATCCTGTGGTGCAGTTTTGGCTTTGCTCACCACAGCTAATCTCAACCATTTGCTTCTCTCCATAGGCCCCTCTACAAAGTTGCTGCACAGCCTCTACAGCAAGATCAGCCAATACACAGAGCTCACCAACCACACCATGAGGTTCAACGCGTTCATCTTCGGTCTCCTCAAGTAAGCAGGACCCTTGGGGTGGCTGCATGTCCCTGTCCAGGGCTGGCAGCAGCTGTTGGTCCGTGACTGCAGGCAGGCACGGTTGACCATGAAAAACACTTAAGAATCTGGGAAGCCACCTCCCAGAAGTAGGCAAGGGAAGGAAGAAGCTGTAAGCCTCAGGGAGCTCCAGGTGGATCAAACCCTCCCCTTCCAGGTCAGGACTGAGAATGAGTGGCTGTAGCCAGCTGAAGAACAGGGCCAGTCTGTTTTGGCCCCAAAACAGTAGGTGAGAAAACTGTCTGTCCAGCTTCATACGAGGTTAGACATAATATATGCATTAATTACTCTTGGAAATCCCTCTTTAAACCACTGTTTCCTGGAGCTGCAGTGGATCCCAAGGCATGAGGCTCTGAAGGAGAAATTGCCCTGGTCTAGGACTCCAGACTGGCCCTTCCAGTTTCGATAAGGAGTGTGCACACCCTGCTGTGTTTAACGGAGGAAGGCAGTGATACTTTTTTGTGGGCGAAGGAATAAGTGCTGCTAGGATGGTGTTTCCCTGCTCCTCTCTGGTGATCAGCAATTGCTCTGGCAGTGGCAGCAGAGTTCCCAAGATCTCCAGATGTTGTAGAACTCCTACAGGCAGGAACAAGCTCTGCCCTGCTCTCCCCACACAGGGTGACCCAGCTCTCCCCTGCTAGCACAGGATACCAGCATGTTTTGGGCTGAGCCACCAGCACTGGTCTTAGTTTTGTAGATCATTTGCCTCTTCCACAGCAGCCTCTTCTTAGCAAAACAGATCTCTACCAAGGACATAAGAGCAGAATACTGAGGAATCTTGCTGGAAACATGGTTGTTAGGGGCCAATGGATGTTCAGTGACAGGCTGGGTGTCTGTGATCAGGGCATGCTGATGGGACTGGGCCACTGTCCTTTCCCTGAGGTTCACAAGCTCATGCTCTGTAAATGCCCTTTTCCAGCCACACTTCTTGTGGCAGAACAGTGAGGATGAATGGGGAGAATAGATCTTCACTATTTCTTTCTTACCCTGCTAATTTTCCATTCCTGCAGTATCCGGTCCCTGGAGTTCTGGTTCAACCACCTCTACAACCATGAAGGTAAGAGCCTGAGGGCTGTGGGCTGCGGTGGGAGCCAAATTCTGCACACACACAGAGCATGGGATGGAAACGTGTTTCTCTTGTTGCTCTCTCAGCTTGGGCTGCTCTTCTCTGCCCTGAGCTGAAGGGCTTAGCTATACGCAGTCTCAATGTACCAGGGAAATCCCAGGTAGAAGTCCAAGCACCAGGCAGTCCCTTCCACCTGAGCCTGGACTTCCATTCCCCTTCCCAGCTGCAGCTACTATCCAAGGCTATCAGTGCAGATCCCTTTATCTGCAGGAGATCAGATCTAAGCCTCCCCAAACTTCTATGTTCCCTGCCCAGTGCCTGAGAGTTTGGTATGCCTGGAGATGTGCACACTTACCTGAAACTCTTCAGGCATGGGAAATAGAAAGAAATGGAAAGGAAAATCTGACAAACAAAAAGCAGGTTTTACTGGATGTATCTGGTTTATAGCAGAATAGAATAGAATAGAATAGAATAGAATAGAATAGAATAGAATAGAATAGAATAGAATAGAATAGAATAGAATAGGATCTGTGCTTATCCTGGCTTTCTGAAGCAGAAGACAACCACCTATTTCAAGCCATCATTAAGAGCTGGAAGTGTGAGCAAAAGCTGGGGCTGTCAGGGTGGTAAGAGCTAAGCAGAGGAGTTGGAGGTAAGGTGCGAGTCCTGTCTGTGGTGTAAATTTGTTATCTCACTGGGCTTGGGCCACCAATCCCATTCTCGGTTCTCTCCCTGGTAGTGAGACCTGATAATAGAGCAGGACAGAGGGGTAGTGCAGATGTGGTAAAATCAAGTGAACAATGAATGCTACAGAGAGAAATGCAAGTTCATTCTCTGCCAAGACCCACAGTTCAGCCCTGACAGGTCCCTGGAAAGACTGTACTCAGCTGTCCCTGACACCTCTGTCCACAGGGGACTGGTACTGGCCATATCTGCAGCTCCTTGTTCATCTCCAAAAGTTGAAGAATAGGATTTTCACACGTGCCAACCCTTTTGTGCTCTTTATTCCCATTCTACTTCCATGGCATTTGGTGGCAGAGGTCATCTGGGTTGCTAGTCTGCCAGGCAGGTCCTGGCTACAGCCACAACTGGAAAGCTCTGTCTGGGCCAGTTTGCTGAGAGCTCGCAGAGCAAGTGGTGCTTTGAGACCCAGGCCCGAGCCTCACACTTTGACCAAAAACTGGTGTCCATCTCCTTTCCTCATAGCTTCAGCAGCTTCGTGGTGGCTTGGTGATGGTGGCAAGAGCGTCTCCTCTAATTCACGTCTGTTTCCCTGCAGATATCATCCTGGCACACTACCAGCCAGTGGGCTTCTTGTGCCTGTCTCACAGTGTGTGCCAGCCTCTTTTCGAGGAGCTCCTGCTCCTGCTCCAGCCCCTCTCCCTGCTGCCCTTCAACCTGGACCTCCTCTTCGAGCACCACCTGATGCAGATGGGCAAAGAGCAGCAGCAGCAGAAGGAGCTGCTGCGCGTGAAGCAGGACCTGCTGCTTTCCGTGCACTCCACCCTGCAACTGATGCGGACCCGGGGCAGCAGCGAGGATCCCGACGGCTGCAGCACCGCTCCTGAGACATGCCAAGGGGGTGCCAGAGATGGTGACATCTCACCAGGGCACAGCCCACAGCAAGCTGTGAGTGAGAAGAGGGTCAAGGGAGTGGGGGCCTCCTGCGGAGAAGGTGACAGGGAGGAAGAGCAGAGTAAGATGCAAGAGAGCGCATGGGAGGGGAAGAAGGACAAGCAGGCGGGCTGGTGGTACCAGCTCATGCAGACCTCTCAGATTTACATCGAGGGCTCGGCCGAAGGGTCGAAGTTCGTCCGCTCCGAGAAGAAGAAGGCGGCTTTGAATCCTGCGCCCAAGTCAGCGGAGACCCACAAGGCACCACCTCCCCGAGAAGGGGTGGTGGAGGGTGCAGAGGCTTGTCCCATTGCTGAGGGCACCTTGGAGGACAGGCCCAAGGCAGCCAGCAAGCCAAGTCCCGAAGCCATGGAAGAGCCCTTGGAAAAGCCCCAGCAGGTAGTGGTCGGCGAAGAGGTGAAGGAACGGAGCTGGCCCTTCTGGATGGGCAGCCCCCCAGACTCTGTGCTTACAGAGCTGAAGCGCAGCAAGGAGAAGGAAAGTCAGCAAAGAGTGGGAGCAGCAGCAGCAGCAGCCCCCCAAGAGGACAGCAGCACCAGTGCATCAGAGGGCAGCCAGCCCATCAAGTGGGGACACTTGTTTGGGTCCAGGAAGGTACAAAAAGAGCCCAGGCAACCAAACAGGTAAGGGCAGGGGTGGTTTGGGGCTGAGAAGGGCTGTTTAACCTGGAGTGTGGCAGTACAGGTGGAAGTCAGGCCAATAGCTGACCGCTGGGCTACACCGTGGTGGTACATCAAGGGTCTGTAACCCTGCTCGGTCCTGCCAGCCTGCCTTGATTCCTCCCATACCCTTGCTCAGTCCATCTCATAGGCTTTCCTCTTCTGCCTGAGCTCTACCACTGCCTTGGCATCTAAACCCTGCCACATGGCCTCATCATCACCTCATCCCTCCCAAAACCACATACTGAGAACAGAACACGGAGCCATCCCTGTTACTCACAACAGGTGAGGGGGAGGTGTGAAGTTGCCCCCAGTAGCTGAGACCTCCCTGCACTGCCTCTCCCTTTATACACCCTTACTGCTCCTGAGAATGACCACTGGAAATGTCCTTCCCAGTCTAGGCTGTGGTGTTACAGCTGAGCCCTCCCTGCCTGGAGACCTAGCAGTGCACTTTGTGCATGAAGCCAAACCTCCTGAGGCGTGACCTTGCCACGAGAGCAGCTGCTCTGTTTCCCCGAGTGTGCTTTCCTGCCACTGACCGCTTCTGTCTCCTCCTTCCAGGCTGCCCTCTGGCTGGCTGAGCTTGGACAAGTCCGTGTTCCAGCTGGTGGCCCAGACAGTTGGGGCTAGCATGTGGCGTGAAGCAGCCCCGGAGCCAGACCCTCCCCATCCAGAACCACCTGAGGCACCCGCTGTGGCACGACCGGCCCGGGGGATGTCTCCTCACCCGACCTGGTGAGTGGCACCAAGCGGTGAGTCCCGCAGATGCTGGGATGTGGTAGGTTGAGGGTGGCACGGCTCTGCCTGTTGCAGTTTGCCTGACCCCCTTCGTAGTCGTGGACCAGGGAACAGTTTGGGGCAGTGATGCAGCTTGTGCATCCATCCACCATAACTCCACAATCTACAGGTGATGGGGAGCTGGGGGGGCAGCTGGGAGCCTGGCTGGCGAGGGAAGCAGGGGGTGTTTTCCTCTCTCCTCTGGGCCTGTGGTGGTCCCTGGGTGGGGTGAGCGTCCTGAGGTGAGCTAACACTATTTTCCTTCTGCCTGCAGTGAGGTGAAAGCGCTTTGCCATCACATTGCCACTGAGGCAGGACAACTGAGCTTCAACAAAGGGGATATTCTGCAGGTCATCTCCAAGGTGGATGGTGACTGGCTGCAGTGCAGCCTTGGCTCCGAGAAGGGACTGGTGCCCATCATGTACGTCACCCACCCTGAGGACGAGGACTATTGACATGTTTAGGAGGCCAAGCACAGTTCCCTGGGCTGCTGAGGCTCCTCTGGGGTAGCCTACCCTGCCAGAGGAACAAACACAGCTTCTTGTTAGTTTCTTCCCTTTCCTGCCATTACAGAATACAGTAACAGTAGGTGGTTCCTTCTTGCTCCTCCTTGTGCAGCTGCCAAAGGCCAACTTAGCCCCCCGGGGTCTTCTGCGAGCTGCACCTCGTATTGCCAGGCATCGCCATGCATGCAGCCCCACCAGGGACCGCCTGACCCCCCCCTCCGCCCCACACTGTCTCCAGCACCCACAGGCCATGGACTTGTACATTACAGGAACCCAAGCAGTCCCTGTCAGGGCAGCGCTGCCCCGCTGCCCGGCTGTCGGGCGCTGGAGGGGGGAGGATGCCGG
>VZTA01022530.1:0-15642 GCA_013398855.1 Mohoua ochrocephala | reverse complement strand
CGTCCCCTCCCTGCGGGTGGCAGTGCAGTCTGCAGCCTCCAGCATCCCCGGCATCCTCAGCCGCAGGGGAGGGAGCACCCTGCGTTGGCAGGGTCCCTGCGAGGCTGGGCTGAGGGGTTGTGTTTGATGGGGCACTGCAAGGTAGGCTCCCCCACACTGGAGCATCCCTGTCCTAGTGTGCCGTAGTGGTTCCCGGTGGGTTGTACCGGGACGAGTGGCCTGGCAGCGCCGCGCTGCAGGGCTGGGACGAGTGGCCTGGCAGCGCCGCGCTGCAGGGCTGGGGCTGTGCGTGGCCACAGCCAGGGGAGGGGGACGGGGTATGTGTGTGCGTGTGGAGCAAAGGGGTGTGTGGGGTTGTGAGGAAGGCACGGGGATGTTCAGTGTTACGTAGGTCCAGGATGGGTAGTGCCACCCTGTGCAGAGATGGGTGCTTTGGGGGGAGGCCCTGTGCCCTCCACGCTGAGCAGGGAACCAGTGCCTGGGAAGCCCTGGGATGCTCGGTGGAGGGGCGCTGGAGGGGAGGGAATGAGGGCAGGGTCCCTGACTGGGCTAGGGATTTGGGGGCAGAGCTCCCAGCGAGTAGATGGGGGGTGCTCCTAGAGGGAGCTGGGGAGCCTGGGGAGGGAGGGGTGGTGCTCCCTTTGGCACAGGGTTTCTGGTCTTGCTGAGCAGTGCCGTGGGGTGGGGGGGATAAGTGTTGTGCACAAACACAAGGGGATACTGGAGGTCCTGGGGTCCTTGGTAGAGGCAATGCCAGTCAACCCCTTCCTTGCCATGTTCATGCCGCCTGCTGTAGTGGGGATCTTCACCTGCCTGTCAGGTGGGGAACAGTGTTAATGAAAGGCCACGCCAGTATTTGGTGCCATGGCCAGCTTGACGCTGTTCACAGCATCGTGCCTGGGCTGGCTTCACCATGGCAAGGGGCCCTGGTCTTGCTAGGTTACCTCCTGCTTGTACATCGCTTAGCGGATGTTGCACCATATTTAATTTGTATTTCCCCGTTAGAATGAGGTGTCTCGCCTTTATTTATTTCTTTATTTATGATGCATATTAATAAAAAAGGTGCTGATTGAGCTCCCTGCTACCCAGACTTGTGATTTCGGCGTATCCCTGGGAAGGGTCTGGGGGTTCCCTCTTCTGGGACACTGCACTCTGGGCTTCCTCCTGCCTTCACCACAGCCTACACCAGACCTTCAGGAGGAGATCGGTTGCCCCTAGCAATCAAACCTGTCAGCTCAGGCCTGAGGGGTTGGGGGAGTGGGCACTACTGAGGATGTTATGTTGTGGGGAGGCAGCGCTGTTTGGGGTTCCTTGTGCATTGCTTGCTGGGACCCAAGCAGGTTTCAGACAGGAGATCACACCATTTCAGCCTGGAATCTGCTTCCCCTGGGTCTTGGGAAGGTGAAGGTGAAGGAGGGGTTGTGGGCTGGGACCCATAGGCTGGGACAACCTGGCCATGAGTTTCAGTGGCTATGGGTCACTCACAAGGAAGGACTACTACTTAGTCTCACAACAAACATTGGGCCTCCAAGTTCACTATGAACCCCAAGAGCCACCTCTTCTCTTTACCTCTCAGCAGCTCAAAAGGAGGAGGGAAAAACTCTGCTTGCGGCTCCAGCCTCCGCTGGAACAGCACCACTCTGGAGTTTGCTGCATCCGTGTGGGCAAATGATCTGCACGTGTGCAGTGCATCAAAACTGCTGGAAAATAATGTACAAGTGAAGCAGCATAAACCCCTGTCCTGGCTGGGAACAGCACAGAGCAGCCAGGGCTTGTACATGGGCTGCTTTTATTAAGCTCTCAGAGGGGGCAGTGGTCAGGGCTGTTTACAAGTTCCATGGAGCCAGGCTGCTCTCCCTGCGTGCAGTGGCTGGCCCAAATGAGGAAGGGGACCATGTGCTGGCAAACAGCCCCCCAGGGTGCTGAGTCAGCCCTGGGGCAGGAAAGGGGATTTCCAGCTGCCTGCATTGTGGGCACTGACACTGAGCAGCTCACTGGGTGCTTGTTGCTGGGGTAGCCTTGGATGCAGGGTAGGCAGAGAGAGGTGGTTAAGGTCAGAGGCTGGATTTGGGATTGCTGCTATGGGGTTTGCAGCTGCTGAGGTCTTCTTTGGGGTCATCTGGCTAAAGTCAAGCAGATCCAGGTTGGTGGCTATCAGATAGCCTGTGCCAACCAGGAACTGGTGACGGGGCACAAAGCCCACGAATCCTGCGAGGCTGGAAGCACACAGCAATGTGTATGGGACATTGGGGCAGTATGGGACAGTATTGGAGCTGTGACCAGGTGGCCCTGCTGGTGGCCTGGTCCTGGAGGGTCAGCTGTAGGATTCTGGTGGGGACATGAGCCTATGAACTCTGTCAGAGTCATGCTAAGCAGGAAGAAAAGACACTGAGTATCTGTAGATACTCATTGTGGGGGCTCCAGCTCTCTGGGGACACTGCTGGCCAGGGCCAGGCCCCTCAGCTGGCGTGGGCCCTTCATATGTTCTGAGGTACAGAGCCAGGCCAGGGCCAGCTCTGGACCAGCACCAAGATGCCTGTCTCTTGTCACCTGTCTCATGTCACCTGAGCAGCAGCAGTGTCCTCCTCTCCTGCTCCTTGCAGGCAGCTCTGAGCTGCTGCTCAGCAAAGTTGCTCCTGACTTCCTTTCAGATCCCTAAGCAGGTCTTAGCAAAGAAGTGTTGGGCTCTGTGGGTGAGCCCTGGGAGCAGAGATTCATCATGTGGGAAGCAAAGAGGAGCCCAGTTCCATGGTACAGGACTCTGCTCTGCATGGTACAGAGGTTGGGGGTGATGACACACATGACTGTGGGATCCAGTGCTGGCAGAGGTAGTCATGGGGTGACAGCATGGCTGGGGCAAATTTAGGGTGCAATGGGAGTCCAGATGTGCATGGCAATCTGAGGGACATGTGCCAGCTGAGAGGGGGGGACCTGCTGGTGTCAAGTGCTAGTGGGTCCTGGCAGGTCCTCTTGGACCTTCTCTGCCCAGGTCATCAGAAGCTGGGTCATGCTCGGGTCAAAGGCTCTGGCCACGGACCCTGGGTGCCTGTCAGTGCTGAAGGAACTCTGGAATGTATGGGTCCACTGGAAAGGCCTGATACATATTGGAGGAGAGAAGGGAATGCCTTTCCTTCCTATGCCCCTCCTGGCAGTGACACACACCCAAATCCATAGAATTAAAGAACGGTTTGAGTTGGAAGGGATATTAAAGATATCTAGTTCCACCCCACTGCCATGGGCAGGGATGCCACTCACCAGATCAAGTTGCTCCAAGGCCCATCCAGTCTGGCCCCATCCTTGAACATTTGAAATCCTACAGGTTTCCATTCAGCAGCTGTGCCATGATGGGCAGGGGCTGCCAGGCTGGGGATGGGCATGCAGGTGATTCTGACATGTTTGCGGCCACTGCTTTGGGGTCATAAAACTAAATACAAGCTCATATTAACCCCGGAGAGCTTCGTGTGAGCTCAAAACAGCTGAACACGCAGCTTTCAGGCCAGCCCAGCTGCAGCCTAGCCTGGGGACAGGCCAGCTCCCTGCACTGCCTCTGTCCCAGCCCGGAGTCACAGGAGCCGCTTCCCATGTCCCTGGTCAGTGTGACCCCACTTGTGGCAGCAGGCCAGGAGTGCTGGGCTGACACTGGGGCACAGGCTGGTTCCCCTTCACTTGGAGGAAGGACAGTGCTGCTCTTGCGGCACCATCCTGGGGGTCGGTACTGAAATCGGCTCCTGCTGTACTGACTTCCTCCCCTGGGCACTTCGCTGACTCCCTCTCTGCCTCAGTGCCTCCAGCTGTGCACCGAAACCCACAAGGCCTCCTCTGAGTGAACTTTAGTGGCAGCATTGCCCATGGGCAGCTTTCACAGCCCAGGGCCCTTTTCCCCTGGCTGGGATGCTTGTGGGGCAAGGGCCAGTCTGGCACCAGCAGCTGCGTGTTCCATGTCAGGGAAGGACTGGTGAGCCGCTCCTGGAGAGCTTCCTGCAGGGGAGGAGCACGTGTGGGTGCAAGCACTGACTTCCAGCTGCAGGCAGGAGACACTGATCTCTCCTCTGTAGTGACCAGTGACAGGACCTGAGGGAATGGCCTGAAGCTGAGTCAGGGGAGCTTTAGGTTGGATATTAGGAAAAGGTTCTTCACCCAGAGGGTGGTTGGGCACTGGGACAGGCTCCCCAGAGAAGTGGTCACAGCTGGTCACAGTGGTCACCAAGCCTGACAGAGCTCAAGAAGTTTGGACAGCACTCTCAGTCCCAAGGCGTGACTCTTGGGGAAGTCCTGTGCACGGCAAAAACTTGGACTTGATAATCCATGTGGGTCCTTTCCAACTCAGCTCATTCCGTGATTCTGTGATTCTCCAAAGTATGGCCCCAGCAATGGGGCCTCTGCTTCAGAGGAGGGATGCAGACCTCTTTGCACCATGGATACACCTTTGGGAACAGCAATCCCAAATGAAAGGAAGGGGCAGGGTGTAGTGCTACTGCTGTTGGTCTTCAAGCACCCCCATGACTGGTTTGCAATACCAGGCAGGGGCAGGGACAAGCAAGGTGACAGTGTGTGGCTTTCCACATGCACCACGAGACTGGGGGGGGAAGATGGGGAACTGAGCTCTGTGCAGGAAATATGGACCAAGCATGTTCTCAGAAAAGGGCTGCCTGCTGGTAACAGCCACAACATGTTTTTTTTCCATGACATTGCATAATTACCAAAGACTGAAAAGTCCAGGGATATCTGAAACAGCATCAAAAACAGGAAATATGTGGAAATGAGGAAACAGATAAAGCAGCATGGTCACAGTGTCCAGCAATCCTGCAAAGAGTTAAGGCAGCCATTCCGGGCTCCTGGTATCAAAAGGTAGAGAGGAAGCAGCAAGAATAACCACCAGGGCCATAGGTTATTCAAAACAGAGAGGCTCCCTCAAAGAGAAGAAGTCATGTCTAGAGGACAAAAATAGTATCAGACAGGTAAGACGTAAATTCTTGATAAGGCAAACAAAAAAGAGAGCAAAGAAGAGCCTGTAGAAGCAGCCAGCAGCCCTTTTTGCAAACACTTCAAGAGCTCCAAATCTGCCACAATGTCTGTAGCATCGACGGGAGAGCGTGTCCTCGCAGCAGAGTGACCTCCCTCGGGTGACACGATTGCTGCGAAACGTGGCTCCAGTGCCAGCGCCCTGCAAGGTTTGTGGTGAAACGGGACACAGTCCTGGCAGCACGCCTGGACCCTGGCATTGCAGTGGGATGCAGCTCCTTGCCTACACCCGCTGAGACCCAACCTGCATCCTCCCAGCTGAGCCAGATCTGCTGGGTGCAGCTGTCTGTGTGGCTTTCGGTTTGCCTGGTACGACCAGAACATGTTGGACCCTGTAGAGAAGGAGAACTGTCTTGCAACACCCCTCTGTCCTCCCTGCCAGAGCCCGGGTTGTACTCGAGGCTGAATTTTTGTGATGAGGAACAAGGAGAAGTGTAAAGAATTAGAGAGCTTCCTGACAACCGCTTGGGCCACACTTCCTCCATGGCTTTTGAGGTTTCACGTGGGGCCATGAAGGGTTTTCAGAGATGCCAGATACTGGTTACACAGGAGCTGAGAGCCATTGTGCTGCTGGGAGTGGTGCAGAGTGGGACCGGGGATGTGATTTTTTAAAGACTTTTTTAATTTATGTAATTCTCCTACTCCTTTTGCAATGATCCTCCAAACTGAAGAACCCTTTCCTACTGACACCGTTTGCTTCTGCAGCTCTTCAATTTTTTTCTTGAAAAGCCCAGACGCAGCAAGGGGCAGAGGCAGGTGACCTCCGAGTTGCTGCTGTTGCCGAAGGCAGAGCAGCAGTTGCTTCCCTCCACTCCCCAAACCTCCCAGATACCTGAGACAGAGCACACCTTCCTCCCAAGGACCTCCCAGGCTGTGCCCTGCTGCGTGCCAGGGTCCTCTCTGTGCACTTGCAGCCCCAGGACACCTTTTCCAGGGCAAATTTGTTTGACTACAGTGAACTCTCTATGGGTGAGCTTAATATTTGAGCAAAGGAAATAAAAAGGCAGGTTCATGGAGGTGGGGACCCCTGGCCTTGCTGGCTCTGTTGCAGGAACAGGTGAAACACAGACAAGGGAGAAGAGGCTGGGACTGATTTTTTGAGCCTAGGAGGGAATGTGGCTGGGCAGCCTCCTGCTCTGTCCCTGAGAGGTAAACGACTGCAGGAGTGTCTGCCCCCAGGCAGCTCCTATAATGGCAGAAAAAGAAGAAAACAAGAATTCTACCATGTTTTGCTCAGGGTTAGATTTTGAAGGTGTCTAGGGGAAGCGTATTTAGAGAGGGCCACCCTGCACTGGCCTGTTCAGTGCTGCTGAATAAAGGTGTTGCAGGGTGTGCAAATCAGCAGAAAGCAGAGCCCGACCCCAGGTGTGTGAGCACCAGTCCTTGCTGAGGAGCACAACAGAGGAAGGCCATCACAGAGAGCTGCAGCCTGGCCATGAAGCCTCAGAGAAGACTTGAGGGCTTGTTTTTCTCCTAGTTGCGTGCTTTAGCTGGGATGCAGGCCAGGCACATCCAGCAAGGTGGCTGGGGAAGCACAAAGTCATCAGCTCCTGCCCTAGACCACCTCTGATGGTTGGGTCTGCCGCTGTGGCCAGTGCCATCAGCCTCCAGCTGCACAGACAGCCTCACCAGCAGCCCCTTTTCTGCCCCACTGCCCACTGCTTGTGCTGGCCTCTCACCCCTTCATGGTCATGCTGGCTCCCACCACGTTTTGACAACAGAATGTGCCACAGCACTTGAGCTCGAGGCCTCCAGGGCTCTTGTCACCTTCTGCACAAGTATCTGCTCTCAGCCCAGTCCTGAGCACCCAACCACTCCTGCGAAAACCTTGGCTTTCCCATCTATGGCACACACTGCCCGGTAATTAAGATCATCTGTGCCCTTCAGAAATCCATTTTATCACAATCCTTATTGAGGCAGTAACAAGGTGAGGGTTGTCCTGATGTAGTCGCTGCTTGACTTTCTGGGTGAGTACAGAAGCCACATCGTCCTGCTGCAGTCCAGCCATGAACCAGAACACCTCACGTGTCCTTCTGAGATCTGTGCTGGGAGAGAGGACAACTCAGCTGTGATTAGTAGCTGCTCCTGACAGAAGACCTAAAAACTGTGGGTTTAGACAAGCAATTGGAGACAGCACGATTGTAAAAGCGTGGAAATGTGAGGGAGCGGAAAGAGAAAGAAGGCAGCGCTGACACTGGCGGAGTTTCCCTCTCCAATGAGGAAGCCTCTTGCACCATATGTGATTTCTCTGCGTGCCTGTTTCCTTTCCGTGCTTGCACCTCTCACAATCAGATGGGTGTGCAGTGAGGCAGCCGGCGTAGCTGAGACCTCGATCCTGCCCTGGGAGCATAGGCAAACATGGCCCTGCGATGGATGTTTCTCCTGCTCCTCACAACTCTGCTCGCAGCACAAACATACAGTAAACACTATGCCAACAAATATGGAAAACCCCAGGATAAAGGTAAGAAGTGCTCCCTCCTCTGCCCCCAAGAGAAGGTTTTACTGCGCTCCTGCCACAGAGCTGCTGGGCACCTTCATGGCATGCAGGATACAGCGGCTGTATTGGAGAGGTCTGATGTCTACACCGGGGCCCAAATCCACCAGCTGGGTTGTGGTTAGGAGGAGCTCCATTTGGGGGTGGAGGGCAGCAAAGCTTGGGGTGCTGGGAAAGCCTCTGCAGGGTCTGTAGTGCTCCTCCACGGAGTTGGAAATACAAGGTGTCCGTCTGTCCTTGCACAGTGTGAGGGTGCCATGTCCTCACCACAGAGGAGATTGGGTGCTGGTGCCCAACAGAGACCTGGGGAGCCATGAGCTAAACCCCTGGGCGTCCAGGAGAGCCCGGGGGCAGGAGTTATAATATTCTGGGATTGCGCTTTAATGGCCTTCTGTGGTGCTGGAAGGGTCAGGGCATCTCCAGGGTTCCTGTGGACTCTTCCTACACTGGCTGCACACTTTGATGCCAGCAGTCAGTGGGAATTTGCAGGCTCACATGTTATCTGCCCTCCCAGGAGGCTGCACTGTCCGGCAATTGAGCTGTGGGGTCCAGTGACTGTGACCTTGCATTGTTCTGTATCCATCTGAATTGGAGTATTTCTCTAAACTAATTTTCTTGGAGCTAGATGATAAAAATCATTAAACTAGCATCTAATCATGTCATCCCGGTCCACTGCAGTGTTGTGTCCGGGTAGACGCAGGCCAGAGAAAACAGCTGATCTAGTGGCTGTGACAGAGTACAGGGAGTGGGATCAGAAACTTTAATTGCTGATGTGAAGTGACATTAGGGTCTGTACCGTGTGAGACATGTCCCGTCTCTAGGGAAAATGTGACCGTGTGGTTGCAGAGAGTGTAAGCACAGCACACTCGTCACGCAAAAAACAAGGGCTTAAAACTGCAACAGAGGATATTCTCCTGCCCAGTGTCTTCCCATTGCCCAGATCCCTGCTGAAGCTCTTCTCCCAGGCCAGCATGTGCAACCATGTCAAGCGTTGTGTGGCTTTCCTGTTTGTTTTCAAGGTGCACACTAAGACCAGGATCTGTCTGTGTCGTGTACAGTGGGATGCAACAGGGACCTGTAGGCTTGCAGACCCTTGTCAGACTCTGCAGATCTCAGTCACCCAGCCAATCCCAAAGGAGTCTGGGGCTGCCTGTGACAGAGATGATATTGCTGAGTTTGCACCTTGGTGTTTGTGAAAAGAGGAACCAAGACAAAAACATGTGGTGGCCGCTCCCAGCAGTGTGAGCAGCCCTGCCTGCATCCTCAGCACACGGGCTCATCCCATCCTGGCACTTCTGCTGAGGTCCCACCTGATGGATCAGGGTCCTTCTCTTGCAGAGGGACAGGGCAAGGAAGATGGCTGGAGTGAGGCAAGAGGGTCCCTCCCATCTCTGCTAGGGTGGAATGGGCTGACAGTGGCAGTGGGGCAGGGTAAAGCTGTTGGACAGAGAGGGAACGATAGGGTGGGATCCCTGATCCTATCCCACGCTCCTGGCAGATACAGGGTACAACCCATTGTGCATAGTGCCACAGAGAGCAGCGCGGGGAAGAGCAGCTCAGCCACAGGCACAGGATGTGGTTGTTACGTGTGGTTGGCATTGCTGCTCTGCTCACCCCGTCATGGGGACACCGTGCACTGAGCAGGGTGCATTGTCTTGTCCTACTGTCACCTTATTGTCTTCCTGTGCTGCTCCTCTCACAGGGCATTTTTCCCCCCTGAAATGCCATACCTGTACAAAACTGTCCTCCCCCTACAGTCCCAGTGCATCTGGAAAGGAGGTGGAGAAGCATCTAGGGCACGTTTTCTGTGCAAAGGCAGGGTCTGTGATAAAAGCTGGCCCTGACCCCTTTTTCATCAGCGTTGCTTGACACTGTGTAGTGATCTAGTGGCAGCTGACAAGAAGTTCTAACAAGGAGCACAGCTGCAGTGACTGGGGGGGTGGGAGGGTGGTAGCTAAAACTAAGCCACACCCAAACTGAAAGGTTTTGTGTCAGTCAGATTCCAAACTGTGCCTGGAGCAGATCCAGTGGGGGGAACGTGAATGCTGAGAGGTACTGGAGAGGAGTGCCTTGGGCTTGACACCCTAGGGGTGGTGAACTGTGCGCTCCACCGCGTTTCCACTTCCCATCACCAGAGCATAGATTCAGGAAACATGGATTTTGCCTCCTGTTCTTAGACCCCTGTCAGATGCCCTTTAGCATCTGGTGGACCAGTGCACGTTAGAGTGCTGCCATTTCCCAGCTCTTCCCACAATGCCTTTTCAGCGACCTGCTTGGGCACCTCCTTTCCCGGCCATGACTCCCAAGCAGAGCATCCCCAAGGTCTCTCTGTTCCTTTTCCATCACTCTTAAAAGACCCACTCAGCAGCTTTGGTTGCTAGTGAGGAGCACAGAGATGCTCTAAGACCCATGTTTGTGTTCTCAGTGCCTTGCAATACAACTCTCCACTGGCGGAAAGAGTGGTTGCTTTTCTTAGCTCCTCTCAGCAAGCACATGGCATCAGACACAGCGAGACTGCAGTGCACTTCGCTGTCACCTCTCTCAGCCACTGAGCTGCCCTGCCAAAAGGGTTGAACTTTGCCTACTGCTTCTTAGGTTTCGCCTTGTCCTTTATGCTTTGTGTGTGAGATAATATAAGGTAAGAAAGGACACCTTCTGCTGGTAAGCAAAGGGCTGAACCCAGGAGCCTGACCTGAATTATCAGCATAGCCATTTCTCTTTTCTCCTGACCCTCCCCTTCTGGCCCATGCTGGGGCTTTGTTTAGCCTGCCAGGCTCAGAACTCCTTGCAGCAGGGACAGGCAGTCCAGCTATTTCCGTAAAAGGCTTTCTATATTCGTGGGTAATAAACAATATCAGCAAGGAGGGTATTCATTTAACAGCAGCAGCTAGGAAAAAAACCAAAACAGTAAATATGTGCCTTCAGGAGGCAAATAGACCAACCTTTTGTTACCACTCCTGTCTTAGTCATTCAGCATTTCCCATTTCACAGTGAGCACACATTGCACGTTACAAAAGGTGCCTATTTGGTCACATCTACACCACATTTTCCTTGCTGAAATTTTACTTGACTCAGCCTCCTTCCTCTAGCTGGGGCGGAGAGCCTGTGGGCTGCTCTCTGCATACCACTGTGCAGGGCGAAAAACAGTGTCTGAGGACTGTTCCATTATTCTCCCAGTTGCTGTTAATCTCCACAAGGCTGGAAGCTGAGTGTTTCTTTCCCATTCCTGTCTGAGCACTCTCCTTTCTCCATCAGTGTGCCGGCCCCCCACATACATCCAGCTGCTTTGTACAAGTGGTGAGCTCCATCTCTCCAGTGAAGGTCCCTTAACAGCTTCCTGTGGATACCTCCAAAGCACTCAAACAGCCACCCTGGGTCAGAGCACAGGCTCCTTTACTCTAATGTGCTCTTTTCCCATGGCAATTTTAATGGAATGATTTGGAAAGGAATGTAAGAAGGGTGAAGACAGAGGTGTCCCTCCTGTGCATCTTGACTGCACCCAGCAGTCATGGATTAGTTTCTCCTGATGAGCCTCAAGTGCCAGTCACATGCCTGATAGGCCTGGACTTACTGGAGATGTGAGGCCGAGCTGGACTGTAATCAGCAATGTTCTTGAGACGAAAACAGGCACGGACTGAAAGTGTCTTCTCTTCCCCATTCTACAGGGAAGCAGAGCTTTCTTGGCTTTACCCTGAAACAACCATCAGAAATGCCACCAGGAGGGACTCTGAGCAGCTGTAGATGCCCGGACGCAGATGGTGTCAGTGCTGTGACAGGGGGTTCAGCTCCCCTGCAGCTGCAGGAATGTGGGCAGGAGGGAAACCTTGTGCAGGAGCTGTGGTGTTTGGGCACTGCTAGCAGGGTGCTCTGCGTGCAGGAGGTAAACAGGCTTTGGCAGTCCCTCGGGCTGCCCTGCTGGTGTACGCTGCCCCTCTGCAAGGCAAGCAAGCTCGTTTTGCCATGCCCATCCCTCTGTCAGACAGGGTTAATTCCTAGGGTGATTTCTGATGCTGGTGCATTCCCCTGTAGTGGTACTCTCCAGTCACTGGCTTCTTTGAGTATGGGAATGAGCTGTGGGCTCTGCCTGCCTTTTCTGATCTCTCCCACCCACCCCTTGGGCTCTGCTCAGCACAGTCCATGCCCATCTTGGGTCTGGGTGCTGTATCAGTCTCTGTCTGCCCCGTACCTGAGCACAACAGGGGCACATCTGGCAGGTCAAAGGGCACAGGGGAGCCCGTGGGGAATTTAAAAAGCGGGGCCAAATGATCCCCTCCATTCCCAAATTCAGAGAGATGCTCTAAGACCCATGTTTGTGTTCTCGGTGGCTTGCAGTGCAACTCTCCAATGCAACTGGAAAAACGGTGGTTTTCTCTGTGGAAACAGTGGTTGCTTTTCTTAGCTCCTCTCAGCAAGCACATGGCATCAAAAACAGCTCAGAGAGCTTGGGAAGGAAATGATGAGTGGCAGAGGACAGGAATGCCCCTGGCTTGCAAGGGGCCCTGTGGGCAGAGGAGCAGCAAGGAGGAAGCAAGTGGGTTTGCCTGCAGGACTGCTCTCCTGTGTAGTCTTTGTGTCCAAAGGGCAGATGTGGCCACTGACACACTGCTGGCACACGTGTGGTCTTTGCAGAAGCACATTCCATGTGTCTACCCTTGCCTGAGGCTGCACTGGAAACCACGCTGCATCCCATCAGCATCCCACCATTCCAGGTCAGCAGACACTGACAGGAATACTGAGGAAACCCTGCAGCAAGTCTGCACCTCCGTGGAGGCCTTTTCACCTAAAACAAAGACAACAGAGAAGAGGCTGATGTTCCTGGCAAAGGATTAAGTCTGATAAGTGCCCGGGTCTAAGAGACATGATTTGCTGGAGTCCTGGTGAAGGTGTCCTGGTGAAGGTGGCCAGCCTAGTCAGAAATGTGTGGCTGTTATGCCAGCTCAGTTCATGCAATCTCTTCCCACCTGCTTCCAGCCCAGGAGTCTTACACAGCACCTATTTTCTTACGCCCATAACCAAGGGAAAGTAACCCGAGTTGCAGGGGGCACAAGCAGGGACTGGCAGAATGAAGACCAGCCCGCTGTAGGAAAAGACCAGGTTTGAGACCATCTGAGGCACCCGATGGTGCACTAATCCATGGGACCTGATGAGATGCATGTGTGGGTCCTGAGGGCAGAGGAAGGGGCAAAGACATTATCCATTATATTTGAGAAGCTGTAGCAGGGAACTTCCAGTACAGCTCCCACTGAGTGTAAAAGGAGAAGCACAACCCCCTTTTTAAAAAAGGCAAATGAGGGAGACCCGGGGAACTACAGGCCAGTCAGTCTCCCGTTGGTGCCTGGCAAGATCATGGAGCAGTTCCTGCTGGAAACTATTCTAAGGCACATGGAAATGATTGGTGATGGCTTCGTAAAGAGCAAATCATATCTGGGAAATTTGTTGGCCTTCTATGGTGGAGTTACAGCATTGGCGGAAAAGGGAGGAGTGACTGACATCATCCATCTGGATGTGCAAGGCATTTGACACTGTCCCGCGTGACATCCTTGTCTCCAAACTGTGGAGGTGTGGATTTGAAGGATGGACCACTCAGTGGGGGAGGAGTTAGCTGGATGGTCACACTCAAACTGTTGCAGTCAGTATATTGATGTCCACCGGCGCAGGATGCCCAGAGAAGCTGTGGATGCCCCATCCCTGGAAATGTTCAAGGCCAGACTGGATGGGGCTTTGGACAACCCGGTGTAGTGGCCGGTGTCCCTGTGCATGGCAGGGGGGGCTGGAACTAAATAATCTTCCTTGGGAACCTTCCAGCCCAAGCCATTCTATGCTTTTATGAAAGACTGAACGAGTTCTAAGTGCCTATAAACCATAATTAGCATAATGCTAAATATGCCTAATTTCCGTTGTGCAGAAGTTGCACCTTTTAGTAAAAGAAAAAATTATAAACTTTAAACAAAGACTAGCTCTCATTTGTGCTACAGTTAGTCGGCATTGTATTGCACCTCTAAAGCAGCAACCATGAGATGCAGCTTTTTCAACCGCAGAGTTACCCCCGGCCTCCGCACGGCAGCCTGGTGAGTCTAGAGAGGTTCAGTCGCTGTTGTTTTAGCAGCAAGAGCTTTGCTATATGAAAAGACTCAGGGGGAGCTGGAAGCAAGGCAGAGCTGGGTTGTGCAGCTGCAATCACCCTTGCCAGCAGAGCATCCGTGTTTGTGGAAAGATTCTGTCCCAGATACCTCTTGAAATCTGCACCTGTGCCAGCAGAGTGCCTGCAAAGGAGAATTTCTCTTTCCCTCCTGGTTTCCTGCCCGGCAGGTTGCCATGTGTGGTGCTGCCGGTGGGGTTTGTGTGCTGTGGGGACTCTCACAGCTACCAGGAGGTGTGGAACAGTTACAAAAGGAAAAATGATGAGGCCCCCTTGCACTGAAGTCAAGAGTGGGGCGATGTGGGAGAGGCCAGCCATGCTTGTGAGCACTCACAGCCCCCTCAGCTGCTAAGGCTGCCTGCCCTGGAGAGTTTCCATCCCCTCAAACTGCTTCTTGCTTCAGGACCTGGACATGCTGCCATATCTGTGAGACACCTTGGGCATAGCTCAGAGTCAGGTCCCAGTTGGGAGCGCTCTCCACAATGGAGAGGGTTGGAAGCCTTCAGTGTGGGACAGGTTTCCTCTGTCCATGCATCTCCTCCCAATCTGTTCCTGAGTTGTATGTCATGGGAAAGTTGGAGAGGGACAGATCCTGCCCCTCAGCTCACCTCTCTCCCAGTGTCCTGTATCACCTCCTTGCCCAGGCACGTGCTCTTTTTCTGCTCTTGGGGGCCCTTGGGTTTCCTCATGGTGTTGAATGCCGACATCAACCACAGTTAATCATGGAAAAGCCTTGACCCCTCTCCTGCCTGAGCATTGCCTGCCTGAGAAGGACTCTCACACTTTCTTCCTGACAGCAAAATGCCTAAAACCTCAGTGGGATGCAAGACTTCAGTTTTCAGGAAACAAAAGTGAATACCCACAGAACAAAGAACTGACACTGACCTGTCCTCAAGGTCTCAAGCCTTCCTTCTCCAAGGTCAAATGCACAAAGGAACTTCAGGAAGAGAGTCCTGGAAAACAAGGCCGTGGATATGTCTGGTGGGGCAGGAACAGCACAGGTGCCTGGATGCGCATTGAGGGGGCCATGCTGTGTATGGGTAAGTGAGGCTGCAGCAGCTCTCCCGTGTCTGCCCTCAACCTTCACCCTCCTTGGGGCTGTGGTGCCTGGGCAAACTGCTGAAGAGGACCACCCAGCCGGGAGACAACAGACCAGGTAGTATCAGCTGGGCAAGCTGAAAGCTCCCGCAGCGGTTCCTGAGCAGGCTAAGTCTGGGGCTCCCAGCTGGGTGGCCCGGGCCTGGGGCAGGATCTGAGGCTGCCACCCAGATGCCCATGGAGGTTCCATTATCTTTGCTGTGCCTCCAGGTGCCACCCTGAAGTGCACAGGTCTGCTTGTTCCCCTGCTGGCCCATGGATAAGGGAGCTGGGGGACATCTCCTGCACTTGCAGGAGCTGGAGCAGAGGGGAATGAGGGGAGCCCAGATGGTGCAGGGCTGGCTCAGCCCTTGGCATTCGGACAGGAGGCTGTGTGGGAGGATCTGGGGGAGGAGCAATGCTGGGTGGGGATGCAGAGCTGTCCCATTCAGGGACAGAGCTATGCTCACTGTGGGCAAGAGAGTGCTCAGGAGAGATGGGCAGGGAGAGATAACATGGGAACATCCCTGCTTTGGGCTGTGGGAGGTGGATAGGAGTGACCACAGACAGAAGTGGATGGATAGGGGACGTTCATGGATGAGTGGAGCAAGGTCAAAATTTCCATGCATAAGGAAAGCCCCTTCCCAAAAAGCCTTGCCTGCGGGTCACATCCCCGCAGATGGATGTGTCACCTTCCCTCTCCCTTCATGGCTGCAGGGGTTGCTGGGGATTTGTCTCCCGCCACCCACCCAGTCCCCATCTCATCACCTCCAGCCCAAATAACACCCACTCTCTCCTCTGCCAGAAATGTGCCAAAGGCCCCAGTGGGAGTCCACGCTCCGGCTGGCACCAGACCAGGAGAATTACGGGAAGGATGAGAAAGTGACGCTGAGCTGCCCTGAAGGTTTCC
>VZTA01022529.1:542301-557182 GCA_013398855.1 Mohoua ochrocephala | reverse complement strand
GGACGGGGCGAAGGGGAGGTGGCAGGGAGCGCTTTCGGTCGCCTTGGCAGTGTCACATCGGCGGAACCGGAGCTCTCGGGCGAGCGTTTATTCAGTCTAAAAGACTGCTTTGAAGAGTAAACCAGTTAAGCTCTTCCATTCAGTGAACAGGTTTCATGTTTGAAGATTACTACAGTGACTTCAGTTGGCTTTTTATATTAGAAAAAAAATCTGCTTTCAAAAAGTTCTGTATCTTTGTGGTTTAAGGATAAGCTTTGAAATCTGATGTGACTTTTGACAAGGTCAAGTATTACTTAAGAGTGCTATAGCAAAAACTCATTTTGAGAGTACAAGGTTAAAATTGTTGTTTTAATCGTAAATCGTATGTGGTTCTAACTAGAATTTATTTTCCTTTAGTATTCTCGTCTTGAAATTCATAAAAATCTGGTAAAGTTGGAATATTTTTATTTTTTTTTGTGAGAATATATACAAAGTAAGGGAAGTCTCTGAAGGTGACCCTCATTTAGATCATCACAGACAATTGTAGGACTGGTGCTGGTTTGTTTAAGTTGGGAAGCTTGAGGGGCTGTTACCTGACTGGCTTCTGTTTCGAGAAAGATGTTTCACTGTTCAGGTATCAGCACATAAACTGTGTTCTTTTTTTCTTGATCCTGTCCGTTTGATGGGTGAGATCACTGAGAGTAGACCAGAATCCTAGGTTTGATGGGTTATGCCATTCCATTATTTCACAGAATACTCAATCAGTTTTTAGTATCTCTGTATTTCCAAATGTTCCACTGTTTAAGTCTCCTAGGTCTACAAAATCTTGGGTAGGAAGAAGGGAAAGAGAAACATTTCTTTCACAAACGTTTTATGAGATCTGGCACCCAATTTTGGAGATAGGAATGTGGGAAAATTTGGTCTCCCAGGGTACCCCTTTGGCTTTCATGTGGCAGTTGGCTTTTCCTAGCCTTTGCTGGCTACAGATTTGCATGGAGGAGCACAGGACTGTTCTGTATTTAAACTTCTTTATGCCAATTGGAATCAGAAATGGAGGACATGTAGGACTGTATTTGTGTGCAGCTACCTCTTGTCTTATTGTGGCTTCAGAGGGAAATTAAGTTAGTTGTCAGATAGCTGTTTTGTCCAGGTATATACTTCATTGTTTTCTGTTCTACACGTTTTTTGATTGTGTAGCTAGCTGTGATTTCTGCCTTTGGAAGGCTTATTTTTGTAAAAGAATATGATCAGAAGAGGGAGTAGATGTAAGAAGATTGGCGTCTATAGCAGGGTAGTTTGTGATCTGTGATTGAGAAGCTGATCACAATACCTACCCAAAAAAGTATCTGAGAACATGTATTGGTTGGTTTCGGGGTTTTTTGTGAATGTTTTTTTTTATTGGTAGGTAGGTGAGTGGTTTATTTTCTTATGGCTCTGAATTTAATGGCTTATTGGTCCTGCCCTTATACAACCTTTTATGCATTTTAGTTTTCTATGCTTTATTTCAGTAAAGATTAGTTATTATATTAGAGTGAGGGAATACGTGTGACACTAGAAATCAGTTTGTTTTCTACAGCAGTTTTTTGTTACTGCTTCTGTGTAGCTCTAGAGAGGAAAGTATTTTTGCATCTGTTCCCATTGTTCAAGGGTTGATAGAACGAGCTGATGACTTCTGCTTGTGTTTTGGAAAAGGTCTCAAATGGTGCCTGTTGCCATATAATGGATATCTTTGCAGTGGTTTAGATTGATAAGAATTATAGCTGAAATTTCAAGGTTTCCTATTAACAAAAGAATGAAATTGAATATACTGACATTTTGGGAAAGACAAAACATTTCTGAAATTACTGTTTTAAAAAGTAACAACAAACCTCAGGTATGCATGTTTTATTTAGTTGGAATTGCATTCCAAATTTGGCTTTGGAATTGCTGCAAAGCTTTGGTGAAATGCTGCTTGGCTTGTGGCCTGTGAGTGAGCTGTGGGTGATGTGGAGGACTCCTGACCTTACCTGCAGGCTCCCCTCAGGTTTCTCCCTTCTCCAGTGGTGCCTCAGTCCCAGCAAGTGCAGGTGTCACGTGATGAACACTCGCTTGGTGCTTCCTGGGAAGGTGGGTGTTGTGCTTTGTGTGGTCACATAGCAGAGAGGACTTCATGCAGTTGGTTTCCCTTTGCTTAATCCACGTGAACTAACTGGAAGGAGATGGGCGTTGTTGATGGGGAGGTGATGTTACAGTTCTTGGTTATGGCTGAATTGCAGTTTTTTTCTGAACATAGGATTTTAGCCTAAGTTTTAAGACCTTCCTTGCAGCATCATATCTGGGCAAAAGAAAATTGACTTCTACTTTGTTTACAAATAAAAATAAACTGTTCAAGCCAAGGCTTTTTTAGTCTTTCAGGCTATTACCTGTTATTCTTTTAGGTAAAACTCTCAGTTCATCCCTTAAGAAGGATCAACTGAAAATTTGGACCATATCAAGTCATAGTAAGCAGATAATACGCAAGCGATATATATCATTGGCTGATTTTTTTTTTTTTTTGTCTGAGTGTAGTCTTCCAGCAAGGAGAGTTCATTACAAGTAGAGTTTGTATGGAGTAGAGGTGTGAATATTGAAGGTCTGTATTTTTCCATGTGTTACTTTTATTAATGTGGTGTGGGTAATTGATTATAGAGATTACTGAAGTTAAAAAAAACCCCAATGTAAGTAGTAAATGTCAAGAACACAGCCTCGTAATTTATGTGTGCATTTGAGGTGTCTGGTTTTCAATTTGAAGGTGACTGTCTGACATGAGTCCTGGAATAAAACATTTTTTATAATTATGGATATAGTGGTGAACTGATTTAATTTGTGTAAGATGGCGGTGTGTCCTGACCACTGGCCATTTCACTTCTGATTTTCTTAGAAAAAGAGGACTGACTATTATGATGTTTTTTCCAAGGGAGGAAACTGGGAAGACTTGATCAAGCGTTGTGTTTTTGTTTTTGGTTTTGGTTTTTTTTTCAAAACAAGAGTGACCACTGGCAGTCTATATATCGCATGGCAGAGCTGTGCTTGTGGCAGAGAAGTAGGGAAGAGAATTGATATATTGTATTCTGGTTTAGGTTAAAGAATACGATTTAAATATATTTGAAAAGGAAAGACTATCATATTAATAATTTAAGATTAATAACATAAGAATTTGTAAAACCTGGCTATTTTGCACTATTTTGGGATTGGAATAATATTCTTGCAGGAAAGTTCCAGTTTGGTATATGGCTATATACTATTTCATTTTTGTTGTTTCTTATGTACCTTTTTGAACAACTATATCCAACATACTTTCTTTTAACACCACATGAAATAAAGCTTTGCATAATGAATGCACAGTTGCTTCCTGAAAGTAATGCCACAATGAAAAAATTATTTGTGCTCTTGGTCACAGAATTGCATAGGTGGGAAAGGACCCCTGGAGGTCTAATCCAGCCTTCTCCTTAAATCTTGTACTCTAAGGCCACCTGTCCAGTCAAGTTTTGAATGTCTTAGAGGATGAAGTTGCCACAATCTCTCTGGCAGTCTATTAGGTGGTTCTTATTGGAAGGTCCTTTTTTATTTCCAGTCTTAAAGTTATCTTAAATTCCTGTGAAGATTCATGTTTTTCACCCCCCAGTATATGTTTAGAAAGTATCCCTTGATGTTGGAGGCTTGAGACCACGATGTCCCGATTTAGAGCTGGGGATGGTTTTTTGTTGGGAATTTTTGAAAAAGAGACAGGTAAATGGCTATTGAATGACTTTTTGGTGCCTACTTTTCCTTCTCATTCCGTGTGCTGTATTTATCCTTCTTCTGTCCATGCTCAAGCTTTACTTACTGTGTCTGATGGAGTCTTGCAAATAAAACTTCCTTATTTAAGCATTTACCTGTTAACTTAAGTGTCATTCATACACTAATCAAAATGATTCTTCTTGCAGTTTTCATATTTAAGCAGTGATATTTTTATTCCTTCTCATAAGTATTATTTCTAGAAATCTACAGTTCATTTGAAACTATGGTAACCAGAAAGGAAAGCTGCACAAGTATCTCTCTTGCATCTGTGGTATAGGTCTGTTATTACGTGCTAATAAACAGTTGGCTAAAGAAAAGGTGAAACTGGCTTTTGCATGTTGATTTACCAAACATAGAAATGGTTTAACAAGGCAAATGCTTCAATAAGAATGGAAAATGTTTGGGTTTTCTTCCCCACTGAATGACTTTTTAAAAAATATTCTGCATTTAAGCTGTTCTTATTTTATTAAGTGTGCTTCCATTCAACTGGTTTTGATAAGCTGTATTTTCAGAACTCATATATAATTAGTATTTGATTCATTTAAAAAAGTTTATCAATTAAAAAGTATTGCCGATGCAGTGACGTGTGTATGCTGTATTACCACTCTGCTGTGAAACAAACCAGATTTTGTACACAGATGAGCTGTGGCTTGACAGTTGAAATATAATAAAAAAAATCAGCTTTTAGGAATTTTATTTCTCTTGCTGCATTGCATTGTCTCTGCTATACTGCTCAATTTCTATTCAGCACTGCTGTGGTTTTATGAAAGTTAACTCAGAGTATGATTGTACCTCAGAGCAGTAGTTGGTGCTAAGCAGAAATTTTCAAAGGTGGCAAGACACAGATTGTTTACATCAATATGATATAAAAATGTCAAAAACATTTTTAGACACTTTCAGTTCGATAGCATCGGATAGAAGAAAATATACAAAGTTATCCTCTTCATATACAGTAGGTCACTCATTGAGATTCTTCCTATTCACCCCCAAATGCAGTAACAATCTCTGTAAAATTGAATTCTCAAGGGTTTTCCTTTTTGTGCCAAGGGGCTGTAAACTATGCAAAGCATACCTTGCATTCAAAACTGGTTCGAGAAGTTTTGTTTACAAGAGAGGATTTATGCATTCTTGCATAATCCTACAAATGGGCTTAGTCTTCCCCTATCTCTGGTGAAGGGAAGCATGGAAAAATTCTAATGGTTCTTTTGGATGCAAGATTGACTCAATGTTCCTGGTAGCTTGGGGATTTAAGAAACTTACTGAAGTTTTTCAGTTCCTTTACAATAAGCACTATTTGTTAGTATGTGAGGAATGAAGCATCCTAGGAGATGAAATGGGATTACTATGATGAAGGAAAATATAGCAAGAAAGATGGGAGAGGTAGGAACATGTAAGAATATGGTGATGAATGCTAGAGCCATTTCAAAAGTACGTTGTGTGTCCAGTTGTATCATCTTCTCTTTTTTATTCTGTTGTGGAATATGTTGGCATTGAGTTATTAGATATGTACAGTATAAGCAACTGCTTTAATGTAAAAACCTAATCTTGGGATACATTGCCAGATGTTGAAGATGCAAATGTTTGTCTCGAATGTTTCATTTTTCAATTCCTAACTATCAAACATTAAAGGCTTTTTGAACGGGATTTGGAGGGGAGAAATCAAACTGGCAGTCCATTGAAAATATAGTTTTTTCTGTGAGGGTAGTTGGTGGAGAGACTAGTTACTTCGCTGATGTGAAAGAACAGAATCGGGCAGTTATGTAACTAAGTAATTTTTCAGCATAACTTCACATGCAGAGTTTCCTCTCTCATTCATAGTGTTCTTCCTTCCAGACTTGTTCACTTCAAGCTACTGAAGATGAACCTTCCCATTCACAGGGCAGTTCCATGAGTAGGTGCTGCTCGTAGGGTGGTTCTGTCTCTGTGCCCTGACCACAGGTTCTGTTGTTAGCCTTGTGCCTGTATTTTATGGCCACTTGAACCCTACAGGTGAACCGATTTAAGTAGCTAAACTGTGGAGAAGAGTAGTTTTCTGTGGGTTAAATTCCCGTGGAGTCAAATGTGTGCTGCTTCTGCATGGAAGAGGATATGGGAGCTTCTGACCAGTAAGAATACAGAAATATTCAGTATTTCAGTAGTTGAAGTGTTCTATCAGTTACCTGGTCCAACAGTAGTAACAATGTCTTCTGTAATGATACAGCCAGGAAAAGAAAACTTTATTCCTGCTGTCATGTACTACTTTTCTACCTGGTCTTACTCATAAAAACCATTAGGCTGACATGCTGATTCTGAACGTAGTCCTCTAATCTCTGCAGTGATCTCCGTTTTATCTTTTTTTTTTTCCCCCCTGAAATGTTGCAAAATCTGTCATAGATCAATTAGAGCTCCACAAGGAAATTCAGGACTGCAGTTGATTTGCATTAATTTATGCAGGCAGGAAGATGATGTACATTTTTCTCTGGTTTCAGTCTATGTGCTGGTTAGAAGTTGTGCAGGTGTTACCGGGAATAAGATGGAAGGGGTAAGAGAAGATTTTAAGAACAGTTATAGAAGATCTTTCTTTCAGCCTTGGCATGGTTAATCAGATGCTATTGTAAAAGCCCTGCTAGACCTCCTCCTTCAGCTGGATGCTTACCAGCCTGTTGTGGTTAGATCTTATTATGAGCCTTTGCACTCTTGAGTTTTCTGTGGTTTCTGGAAGCTGCAGTGCCTGTTCTATACATGAGGTCTGGCTTTGGCCTGTTTACAGAATATGGACCGTGCTATGCAATGATCCTGAGTCCCATCCCTCCTCGCTTCGGAGGTTTTTGGGGCATGCTGAGGCTACAGGTCTTATCTCTGAGAGTACCTGATAATTAAATCAGACATACCCTTTTTTAATCTCATGAAATATTAATATTGTCCTTCAGAGGTACTGAGAAATGCCTGAACATGTCACGTGCCTCTCCTCTTTACCTCGCTTTTGGCTCAATTCAGACTATTTTGTTTTTTTCCACTCTTGGAAGAAAGCTTGCAGAGTGTTTTTTGCAACATGGGATGCTAGCTAAGAAGGTGCTGGCTTTCTTTAGGTGTTTGGGAACCAGAGCTTTACTCTTGAGCGATCAGAAACTATTACATTGTGATTCATTGCTTAATTCCTCGCCATTTTAGATTTTAAATCTGGTAAAACCAGTCTGCTCTAGGAAGAACTGTGATATATTGAAAATAAGATTCTATATGAAAATCAAACTGACAGCTACCCTGTAGGCTGCCTTTGCTTTGTGAAGTTGTAGTCTGGTCAGGAATACTAGGCAACAGGAAAGTAGTATTTACAAGCTCTTTGGAGTTCTGTAGATCATTTTAGGTTGTACAGAGGATTATAGAGATGTGGGTTGTTCAGCATGCATTTATATAAGCTGTGTTGGAGCAGGAGTTTCTTTTTTGGTGTTGGAATTTGTAGCAGGCAGTGGGCATTGGTTCTCCCCAGTTTTGCAGGTGCTCCGTAGAAGGACTGTTGTGAATATAGCTGCAATTGCCTGAGCTCTGTTTCTCCTTACTGCTGTTGAAATGTTTCTGTGGGACTTCCCTGCTTGGAAGCATGCCAGAATGAGTGTGTGGGAAGACTTAATACTTGCTACTTACATAGCATTTTGTATGTTCAAACTCTTCTGCAAATATTAACTAATCTTTATTTAACATTTGAGCCTAATTTCTGTCAGTATAAATCAGTAACAGGCAGTTATGACCCCTGTTATTTTAATGTCAAAAGAACAAAATGCTGTAACTAGAATAGTAAGAATAATCTTTATCATCTCATGAACATACCATTTTTCGTCACTGTACCCTTCTGGTTTCATGTGGTGTAGAAAAAAGTTACAAATGGAGTGCAGTTCTACTCTTCAGGAGGTCTCTGCATTCTAGGATGCTGACTGTGGGAAGGAATCGCATTGTGTTCATTTTGTGTGTGGTATTTCAAGCTTTTCTGTGTTGGTTTTTGTTTCTGCAATATTAAGGTTTATTTCTTTCCAGTCTGGGGAGCCGTAGCATATTCATAACAAGTAATGCTGTGAGAATAATGTTCATTCTGAGCTTGCTGCTTAAGAACTGTCATTCATCCTAAAATGTATAGTTAGGTGGAAAATTCCTGTAAAAGTTACTAAAGTTTACCCTGCTTGTGTTTTGGCATTATAAATGCCAGTTTTCAGTTAACTGATATTTATTAAATAGAACTGCTATGACAAATTCATTAAGCTGTTAGTGCTTTAATTACTGTGAGCTTCTCGCAGCACCAAAACTAAAGCAGCTGTGGATGTTTTTATTAGGGTCCTATATTTTACTTTAAAAATCACTATTACATTGGTTTTTGTTGATGCTGTTGATCAGCTCTAAATGACTGGTGTGTTGTATGGAAGTATTTTGCTGCAGCAGTGTCTGAAAAAATCAGCATATGGATTTCAAACAGATTTGTAATTAATAAAAATGTCCCTTTTGAGTGGCAGGTTTTGCAGATAGTTTGTTTTGCATTCTATTAGCCAGATTTTCTACAGCTTCTTTTTATTTTGAAGAGATAATAAAATAGTTTTCTTCATGTAATTTACAGCTGTAATTTGCATGAGGTTATAAATGTGTGTCTTTGCAATTTGGATTGGATATGTTTTCATGTTAAGCATCTTTTTTAAGTGTGGCTTCAGTTCTGGCTTAAGTATCAAGATTTTGTCATTCCAGCTTTTGCTTTGGGAGTTAAACATGAAAGAGGTTTATACAGTGAATTGCATGCTGGAAACAGCATGGATTAAGAGGAAGGAGTATTGAGGTCAGGGTCCTTAGTAGAGGTGTGGTAGTGTGCTAAACCAGCTCATTTTCTGCACCGGGACTGGCCTGGGCACTCTTCTGTGGCTTTGGGTTCCATATTGGAGACGCTCACTGAATGATAAGGGAAATGAAGGGGTGGATTGGGCTTATTGGTCTTAAAGTTTTAACAGAGAATTCAAAGAGAAATTCCCTAAATTAATGTAAATTTTTAAAAAATGTGTTTTTATTCGTAATAGCATCATTTGTAGAAGCTACACAGATCAATGAAGAAAATAATTAGAAATAGAACTAGTTCTCCTTACATACTCTTGGAGTATTGAACTACTCAGTGGTGAGTGCTGTGCTGGAACAAAGCTAGTCCTGGCTTCACATGGAGGAATGATGGATTCTAATAATCTCTGATGTGTTGAAGTAACTTTGGAATAGTAATGGATTAGAGAACCTAGATGAGACCACTCTAGGTTGTACTTGGTAAAGTGAGCTAGTGGTTCATTTTTCCGCAAGAATTTTTCTACTTCTGTTACATCTCTGCTGCTTTCATTGCCATTTTATGTACGCTTTAGGCAAAGGTGATCAACTGTTGGCTTGTCAGAACATTGAATTTATTCAGACAGCACAAACCAGAGTGAGTTAAGAATTTTCATTACTGTGGGGAAGTATGGGGGGCCAGGCTTTTCTGTTTCATGGCCGGCTAGGTAACACTTGGTACGGGCACTTGGGTGTTGTACTAAATATTCCTCATAGTGCCATAGCCAGGGAGGGTAGGCTGGATTTGAAGCAGTGTATGGCAACTTCTAAAGCAGTTGGAGCTACCAAAACAGTACGGACATGTCTCTGTGCTTTTGACGGAATTGGACGGTTGATCATGGCTACCATAGTGTCTCACTGGTTTTCAAAAGAGCCCTTTTGCACCAGCCGCAGGACTCTTTTGTTGAGCCGGCTCATCTTATTAAACCGTTGGAAAGCTAATTCATTTGAAAAGAAATTAATAGATTGTTGCTCGACAATGAGTATGGCAAGTGCGCTTGACTATGAAGTATGGCCAGAAGTAAATGCAGGAAGGGGGCAATGGGGTTGCTCTTTCTCCAGCAGCAACCCATCTATTTTATTGTATTATCAAACTACTATGGTTACTGTTTGTAGTTTCATTCATTATTTAGCAAAATGAGGATAATTAAAGCAATCTCTTGAAAAATGGGTATAAATGTCCTTTGAGTTGATAAGTGAAAGGAATAACAGAATAAAATTTGAAATTACTAGAATTTGGCCAAGTTGTTGCTGTTGAACAGCTTCCTTTTCTACAGGTAAATGACAATTTGAGAAGGTGTAGAAAAGGCAAAGATTGTGAAATAGGAAAGTAAGTGGAAATGGTGGAAGTGCTTAAGTTGTAGAATGCATTTGGTATAATGTGTAACATGTTTTATATTCTAAGTATTCAACAATAGTGGTGTAAAACCTTTTAACTGCTGGAGGGCATGATGGTTTAAAATGTATATTCAATTTTTAGATTTGGTAGTTTCTGTTCAGAATATTTAACAATTACATTTAGAGCTGAAGGGTTTGTTTTGCAGGTCAGGCATTGGACTTGTGTACCACAGTATCACAGAACATAGTCAAGAGTCTCAGAAACATGGGATATGTGTTACTTCTATTTAAGTGGTTCTCTGGAGCCACTAATCTGGGAATATATTATACTCCAAATGAAATGGAGGAGGATTCCTCACGTGTTTTGGGGAACCTGTAAGTGGCTGAATTAATCAGTTAGATATCAAACAATATAAGCTGCATATTGCTGTAAAACTGCTGCTATTTTGGGCATCATACAAAATTATTAATTAATTATTGCAATTGTCACATTCTGAAACAGTATCTTGTAGCGAATCAGAAGTTTTTATCTTCTGTGGTAATAAACAACAAGCAAAAAAAGTTACTTGAAAAATATATTTCACCAGTGTTGTTACTAGATCCTCAAATCTTGAGAAGGTGATGCTAAGGAATGTCTTTCTATGGATGTTACATGGAGTGAGTTCAAAAGGAGAGGAAAATAGGTTGTTTACGTTAAGAGAAATATAAATTGCCGAGAAATAGAGTTGTCGAAAATGGTAAGAAAACACTGATTTAGACTATTTGAGTGATAGAGTATAATGATAAATCAGCATTGAAGAAAATGCAAACTCATGGCAGTAAGGAATGTCTTTAAGGAAAATGTAGTTGGGTATATACTACAGTATTTTGGTTTGTTATAGTCTATATTGGTTTTACTGAACAAATAAGATGTTTACTTTTGGAGATACTTTGTCCTGCTATATAAGTTAACGTTTGTATTCTAAAAATGCTATTGTATTCTAATTCTTTAGAGTAATGGTGACTTTTGTAGCTGTGTGTTCTGTACCTGTTTTCTCCTTCGTCTGCGTTCTTGACAACCTCCCCTTCCCCCAAAGCACAAAATTCAGCCGGTGCTAGGTAAAGGAAGGGCTTCCATTGTCTGTAATAATGCTTTTTGTATTGCTTCAGATTGTTTTTTAAATCACAAAATAATTAACTATCATATTTTGTGCCCATCTCTTGTGCATAAGGCCTGGCAGCACTCTTAAGTGTCACTGAATCAAAAATGCCACACCTACATGCTAGGAGGATGCTGACTTATTCTTCCTGTTTGTAAAATCAACCTGTAATCAAGCAGGTTTAATGGTGGATCACATATCTTCTGTCCAGGACAGATCTGGTTCATGCAAAATTACCAGAATTGTAGTTGTGGGCCTCAGTCTAAGGGACATCAAGGTTCTGTGAGTGTGTGAGCTGGTGCTGCTTTGTCCAAGTATCAACACTTGTGGTATCCCTGTCAAAGGACTCCTGGGTGTGCCTCCGTGTCTCGTTGGCACAGAAGGCAGATGTTGATGCAGAAACCTGGAAGATGGTGTGATGTAAGTATCATGCTGCTATTTTTGACCGTCTTGTAAATTAGTCTGTGTTTAGACTCTTTGGTAGCTTAATTTTGGAAGGAGATGGTTTTTTGTTCTGAAAATGCCATGCAGTGGCTTGGAACAGACTGGGTTATTGTTCCCCTGAGTGTTGGTGCTTGTGGGCTGTGTGTGTTGACACTACAGGTGGGCATACCTGGTGTGTGCATTATCTTCTTGGATTGCTTCTTGGGGTACAAAATGAAATTCATAAGTTATATTATTGTTGAACTTCCTAATAACTGTGAAGTATTACTAGGCAACTAAGCTTCTCTTCATTGAGGGCCTTATTAAAATAAAGGCAAAAGATACTGCAGAAAAGCCAGTAGTACTAATTTTACTTAATAAATTCTGAATTATATGGTAGGTGAATACTGTCCATTTCATAATGGCAGGATATTAGTCTTCTGATCATAACTTGGTAGCAGTTACTTTCCTGAAGTAATTCTTTAACCATGCCATTTTCATTGTTTTCTTCCTGGTCTCTCATTTCTGCCCCCAGATATTTAGAATTATGATTAGCATCTGTCATTTAACACTGTTAACTCCTCTGTCTTCTGGAATTCTCTGCGAGACATGGTAGTGCTGCCCTATTTAATTGCATTAAAAAAAATTTCTTGCACTGAGATTTGCTAATTCATTTTGTGAGGTAAATGGTCTTTGGAGTAACACATAGGAAGGGGGGAGTTGTCGGTAATGGAGATGTGGGCTAATAGGTCCACATCAACCACTACCACTGGCAAGGCATAAGAAACTCCACCAGGACCTTTAAAAAAAATCTGCTAAACCAGAGAAAGTGTAAGGGGTACCCTGGGGTTTTGGGGACCTGTTCATTGCTGTGGAAGTAGACTTGATCACCTAGTACCAGTTAGGGCAAAAGGCTGGCAAGGGAGAAATGAAATACTTTCCCTGATTTTGTCACTCACAATTCTTTAGCTAGATGTGCAGTTTCCTGTGCAGTATTACAAAGGCTTTTAAAAATTATTTTTTTAAAAGTAAAATACATTTTTAGGCTTCTGTAGATATGCCTACCTGTAAGATTGTGAAGGCCCACAAACTGCTTAGTCATAAATTCAGGTTCATAAAGCAGTCCTTGAACTTAAATTTCATTTTGTTCTTGTGTGTATTGATGAAGAGGATAAAGAGCAAACACTTTTTCACTATCTCAGGAAAGGTTTTCACATTAGATCAGTCCGCTTTAATTGAAATTATTCATTACTTTGCAGTGAGAAGTACACGATTGTACTCTTGAATAAATGTTTCTGAGAAATTTTCTGGTCATAACATTCTCTTTTTTTAATTTTTTTAAAATGCATACTGATTCTAATCTAACTTGGGCATGTAATAATGTGTGCTGCATAAACTGGGCTGTGAAAACCCAAGCTTAGAAAAGTGGTTGTTGAAGGCCGCAAATAAACAGGCAAGCAGGTGGGTTGCTGAGCTCTCGAGGGAAGTGGCGTTTGTTAGGATTAAGTCAGATGGGCACTGTAGCTCTTGCAAAAACTAAGAGAAGAATTTAAAAGGAAGGTGTGAGCTTTGGTGGTCTTGTTCTTTGCTTTAAATGGTTTTAGTGAGGGGAGCTTGAAACTGAGGTGAGCTATAACATTTCAGTTGTTTAACTTTGGAGTAGCCAAAAACACCTCAGTGGATTGACTGTAGTGGATAGTCATCCAGCTCCTTATGCTTTGGCCAACCATATTTAACTTTGTACAATATACCTTGCCTAAAGGTCTGTTGTAAAACTCACATCCTGCTAAAAAATCCTCTAATTTCATGTCAGTAACGCTTATACTGCACTAGTGTCCAGTTGTGGGGGGAAAAAAAATTGCACGCATCGGGTGCTTAATGTTTTTTCACATAACTGAAGAAAGCATGTGAGATTCAAGAGGTAGCCACTAGAAGATTCCACAGTATTTTTCACAAATTTGTGGCTTAAATTTTAAAAAATAATTTTTCTTTTCTTACAGCATTGAATGAGAACAGTTTTCTCAATCTTTTGGCCTTTTCAGGGAGCAACACAAGATTGCCTTGTCTGAAGGGTAACCGTTAGGTTAATAGCCTGTTTTAAGGACAAAGCTTATATAGTTAAAAGGCTGCCTTTTTCAAAAATAAGTGATGGTTACCTATTTACAAATATTTTTGGGGGACAATATTTTTTAATTTATACACATTTTCCAAATGGATTTCACTGAACATCATTCTCCTTGTGGCATTAGAACCACCGATGAATCAGCTGATGAGTTACTGCCTGGATTTGTACTTTGACTGCCCGTACTCCATGTGTTTGTACGATTTTTGGTTTGGGAATTGCAGAAGCCTTCCAGGAGTTCATAGCAGTTGTCACAGGCTAAAGCGAGACTTAAAATTTTTGTGAAAATGCCTGGTTCTTGATTTTCTTCTGATCAGTAAGGGATCATAAAGGAGCCTGTGCTACAAGGATGGATAGATAGGGATGCAAGTATGAGTGCTGTCTATATGCTGATATTCAAGAAGATTTTGAAGAACTAGGTATCATCTGTTAGAATGTCTTTTTCTTGCTCCCCACATGAAAATACAGTCGGCACTGAAGCAGCCATAGCAAAAAAATTGTCTCATAAAATGGCTGAGGGAAGATTAGGAAGATGAATATTTTTTATTCCAGGATTTCTTTTGGGCTTTTTGTGTTCATTTTTATTTCTAGTTTCAAACGGTTTCATTGGAACACAGATAACCTGTGTCTGGTGTGACTTATAAGAGTTTGTGAAAGGTTTGTTTCACACGACTGGAAATTAATAAACTGTAATTTTATCAATTTTTCTTAAAATGCTACTCTTCATGAGTGATTTTTTCTGTATTAAAAGTATTCAAATATCAATATTTCCTGTGAAAGAGGAGAGTTTTGCCAATTGTGGCTCAACAAAGGTTTTTAGTAGTAAGTTCTCTTCACTCGTGACAAGATGCATGTGTATCCCTCCTTTCAAGGGACTGAGGGGACTAGAATACTGCAGTAGTGCTGGCTTGATATTTGTGGCTTTGAACTGATAAGGGTAACCAAGTCATGTGGTTGTTCACTTTTTGTGCTCTCCCTGGCAGTGGGGGGGGGATTGCTACCTGTGTGTGCATCGGTGTTATTGATGCTGCTTCAATCAACCACAAGCAGTTTCAAGAGGACATCTTGAAGTTATTGTTTCCTTGGGGATTTATTGCATTTGCAACATCACACCTCTGATCCTGCTGCTTACAGAATATGATTATCAGCCATTAGGGCTGAATATATTTAAACGTGGTCACTACATAGTGTTTCCCTTCTCATCTCTGATTTTTTTTTTTTTTTTTTTTTTTTTTTTTTTTTAAATTTTTTTTTCCTGCTTTTT
>VZTA01022529.1:510803-542291 GCA_013398855.1 Mohoua ochrocephala | reverse complement strand
TTTTTTTTTTTTTGCTCGTCATTAAAGATCTCTTTCCAGTCTGTTTAGTTTTTGTGGACTTCTTCCATGTGATGTTTTTCCTGTATTCATTGTTCCAGTATGAGTTCTGTCTACTTCTTGGTCTTGCTGACAGAAATGTTGATAGATTTTTACAAAATGAATTTCTTTACAAAATGCATATTCTTCATTTTTCTGAGGAAGATAAACGTTCTGTCTTTTTTTCTAGTCATCAGTCAATCTGTAGATGCTTTATATTGTTTCTCCAACCCCCCCCCAGCCCCCGTTAGCCTTGTGTGCTCCAGAAAACAAACAAAAAAGTTTAGGTTTTGCCATCATGTTGCCTAGATGAGAACTGCTGACAAGTAGTATGTCGTTGCACATTAGAGACTGTGTGATCTAGAAAGCATCAAATGGTATTTCGACCTGGACAATTTAAATATTTTTTATTTCTTTGGTTTTGTTTCTTCCAGCACACACCCATATGGTCATACTTAGTTTACGTTACACTGCTGTGCAGGAGAGGCACATGTTTTAAACCATGTAGTTTATTAGTAAATAATAAATAAGAGTTATTTAGTCTGTTATTTTGGGAATGTTAAGTATTAAAACTTGTATTTGATCTTTTAGTTTCAGGATAGGGAATTGTCATAGTGCACGAACCCTGATGTGTTAATTGGTGAGACATGTGGTTTAAATAGGCAGCCAGGGCACTTCTTTGTCTTCTCTCCCCTGCAAATATTAGCTGCCATTGTGAACAAGAACATTGTTTTGGTAAAGGGGAAACATTTAATAGGATAATTTTATGCTAGTGCTTGAGGGCTGTAAATATTGCAGTCCAGCAAATACTTGGAGATTTCTTGAGCTGGAAATAGCTGCATGTGTTGCTCCAAGGTTGTACCTTGTATGTAAAGTGAAGTGCTTGATGATGTAAAGTGAATTGCTTGATGAGCGCTTCGTTTTCTTCAGAGTTATTGGAGGACGTGAAAATATTTTGGTGTGTGCTTCTGGAAATAGCGTTGGACAATTGTCTTTTCCTCTGCAAAGTGGTGTGTTTCCTTCTATTTAAATTAAGGGTATTGAATCTTGGGGAAGTCAGGTTGTTGATATTATTAAAATTCTCAATTTATACTATACAGTGCTTAACATATCAATCGAAACAACTTTAATCTCCTCCATTAAATGTTCTTTTAGGGGGCTTGAGGGGACTGTCATTGCCGTTCTAAAATGTGTATATTCAGGTTGGGCTGTAATACAGAATTAATTACAGAAATACTGTAAAGTAAAGAATGATTAGACCTTCCTTGCTGCAGAATGTATCGTGGTACTCTGTAATCATCATACAATTCTTTTGCTCAGAAGGAAAAGATGTGTATTTGTGTATGGTACAGAGAAACCCGAGGACATTATGGTAGGCCTAAAAGGGTAAGGTATCCTTTGTGGATTGGATTTTTTTGTAGTCATAAAATGCCAGAATTATTTCCTTCATTATGTCCTAGGTGTTAAGAGTTTGATGCATTTGTTTGCGAGAAAGCTGTGTGAACAACAGTTTTGATGGAGTACTATTTTTATGTATCACTACGAGGTTGAAAAGGCTTATTTAGAGCTTGTCACTGGTGGTATGTTTACTGCGTGTAATTCAGTACTAAGAGTTGATATCTGTATTTTAACACTTGCTATGCTTTCTTATTTTTGTTAATATATGTGGATGTTAATTGGAGTTAATTGCCTTGGAGACCTATGCAGAGTTCTGTAAATTGAGTGATATCTCTGGGTCTTGCGAAAGCTTTTTTTCATTTCTCAGATGGTGTTTGTGTGCTGTGATTTTCTTTTGCTGTCGAACAGCTGTGACTTTGCCATTCTCGTGCTTTAGTCTTTCAACTTCTCCAGCTGTGTCCTTAGACCTTTCCTTACCACGTAAGTTAAGTTCAGGAGGAGCTAATTACTGCTCGTTCGGGGCCATCATCCGTCTTCCCTGACCTTTTTAAAGGTTCGGTGCTGCTGTCTGGCTCCCTCTCTGCTGGGCTGCTGCTCTTACCTTTGTTCCTTCCCTGCAGCTAAGACTTGCACAAGAGGAATTTTACTACTTCGTGGCCTGGTGGGTCTGTCTTGCTATGTTCAGCTGCAAGAAGTGCTTACATACCTTTCTGGTTGTTTTTTTTCTTCTGCCTTGTTTCCTTAGTGTACTGTGTATTATACCAGGATCTGCGGTTCTAGGATAGTTTTTGCACTTAGCATATGAAGTCTTACATAGTAATAAAATTTATGTTCTGTAATTAATTTTTTTGGCAGGCATCTGTTTCACAGTAATGAATTGGTAGCAGTTCCTAAAATGTCTGTTGACTGTCTAGAGAATTGTAGGAAAGCTGGCATTTAAAAATGTTTCTCATAACTGAAAGAAGTGGGCAGCTTTCATCTTAACCCATCTTTTCTCAGAAAAACTTCATAAACTTCCAACTGAAATCTATCTGTCTACATTTTAAAAAACAGTACATTGTTTTTCTCTTGCTCTCTGAATTTCAAGGGTAGTTACTTTCCCTTAATCTCAAAAACACCTCAAAATAAAAAAAATCATATACTAAGGATGGAGATAGCAATTGCGTTTCTTAAAAAAAACCCACAAAAAATCCCAAACCCAAAATCTGCCGAAGAAAAGCCCAATTTGACGTCGTGTTATCTATTATCACTGTTGTCTCCAACACTTAACAGCAGTTGGAAACTGTGGCTCTGATTGTAGGTTCATTTTAGGTTGCTTGCAAGACTAAATTTGTAGCATTTAATGATCTAGGATTTTCATACCCTAGGGCAAGATTATAGTAAGTGGAGGTCAAGCTGAACAACTGCCAGACCTGATTCACACTCGGATAAAAATGTTCTTGTCTAACAATTAGATTGAATGTTATTACCTCTCCTTAACTTGTGCTGAAAATTGTTTTATATTGTTTCAAGAGCAAGGCAGTCAGATGCCAAGAAAGCATTCTCTGAATGGAATATTTGAGTTTGTGGAATCGCAGAGGATCCAGGTATATGTATCAATGGCCCCTGGCATGTGTATTGTGAGGGGTAGGAGACTTGCTCCAAACAGAATGTGATTTTAATACATAAACTCTTCTTGATGTGATGTCCATGTGAGAGCAACAGTCAATGATGCTGAAATAAGGAGAAGAAGAAAAATCTTGGAAAGACATAACTTTTGATTATTGACATTTGAGTCTTCCCAGACATACCTGCTAAGTGTGTTTCGGTAAGGTTTGTATAGTTACTTCTCCAGATCAGTTGATTGACTAATAACCAATGTGTTGACACTTGTATAATAAATAGATCATGCCCAAAACAATGAGAGTTTTTAAATATATGTTAGGTGAGCAATTAAACCGTGCTCTGAAACATTAGGAGTGATTACATTTAGTTAATGTGGGCAAACTAAAGGAAAGATGGTAAATATATTTCAGTCGGAGCATTGTGTTATTGTAACTAAACATTATGTGTAGCTATTTTGTCAGGTGATGTTAACTTCCAGTGGCATGCCTGTATAGGAATTGCATTTGAGTTGAAACAAGATATTATACTGGTAATCCTGATTAGTGGTACAACAGCATGAGAATTCTGTACTGCTGATTTATTGCCAGAGCAATTCTAAACAGTAAGTGACTTTTTGAGTAAGAACACAAAGTTGGCAGTTTGCATTAGTAATGTAAACAGATTACTATAATGTAATAGTAGAACAAGCTCATTGTTCATCAGTGTTCTTTTGAAATTGGTGCCTGGGGCATTAAAATGATGACTTGAAAAAATTTGCTACTTGATGATACTTAAGCATACTAGGTTATATTTTGTATAAAGGTATTTAAACATGCATGAATCCTAATCCAGTTACCTAATTTTAAATCTCTTCCCTTTTCCCATAATGTCTAGCCAACCCTGCGATGACAAACTGCATGTAATTAAATTTTTTTTTGGTAAGCAAATCATGGTTTCAGGAGCTGTGAACTTGGTGTAAGTAGTAAATGATTTTGCAGAATCTTACCTGGTTAAAAAGTTTTTATTTGCCATTAGGTGTTATGATTTGATGTAACAATCCTGAGTGGTGATCACAGATTTCTGGTAAAAGTAATTGGAGAACAAAATCTGTTAGACATGAGTAAGAGCAGAGTCTGCTGAGTTCAACACAGGAGTAATAAATAATTATGTCATTGACGGCTAACCAATGAAGTCAAAGAAACACTGCTCTTGAGTAGGTCTCTAGGAGAACCGAATAACCTAATATGGGGGATCCAATAAGATTGCAATTCTATTTCAGAAAATTAAATATGTGTTTAGAGAAAATGTATTGACTTATTTCAGCATTGCATCAGTGCACAACATAAAATGGAGTGGAAAGATCAAAGCAATCTGAAAGAGGTATTGCCTATTTTAAATAATCCCTCCTCTGTCCAGTTCGAAATACTTGGAATTTTTATTTACTGAGAAATGTCAGAGAAACTAAAGGAGGATTGAAAAACTCTTCATGTTAACAGTATGTCGTGTTCTCTATTGCTGAGTTACCTGTTTCTGATTTGAGTTGTGGGGAGGTGGGGGACAGGTGGTTGGTTCCAAACAGAGAAACCTATGCTAGGAGTAGGAATGCAGATAATTGCAAAACTACAGCAGTTGTTGGGGAAGACATGGTGACAGGTACAGAACTTGCATTCTGGCGATTCTTGTTTTAAGAATTGGAGGTAGTTGCAAACTGATAAGGCAAATATTACCATGAACTGAAAACCACTAGAAGATGACACAGTTCAGATAATAAATTAAAAGCTGAAACTATGGTGAATAAAGTATTTTTCCATGCAGTTGTTGGACAATTATAGATTTGTTAGTTGTCCTCTGGTGACTTTCTCTGTGGCAGTTGACTTTTCCATCCCTCTGTCAGAGGTTACCTCCCGTGCCATGGAAGTCAGCAAGATGGGATTTGTTAGCTCTTCAGTCTTCTCTGTTTGCAAGTTCAGAGTATTAGCTGTAATTGTCACTGCAAATGAGTTGCCATTAATAGATCTGACTGTACATTGGAGCATATGAAATGGTTTCTTTTGGTTTTTTGAGTTGGGTGGTGGATTGGTATTTTTTTGTTGTTTGTTTGTTTGGTTTTTTTTTCCTTCTCCAGTGAAATAGTAATTATCAGTCCAGTAAAATTTCCCCCCCAATAGCATCCTGTTAAGAGTCCTAGAAGAGGGTTGGTCAGCAGTAACTGTATCTGAATTTGCCACGCAAAATCATGAGTATTAAACTGCTGTACGAGTTAAGCTGTAGCTGATGTAAATTCAGTCAACATTGCAATGTAACCTTATTTTATCTTTTGCACATGCTTACCAATTAACTTTTAGCAGGCAAAAATGGTTTTTGGTATGCCTTATAGTGAAGGAGCTAGTAAACTATGATGGCTAAAAAAGGATGTTCTTTTTGTGTGTGACATCGGGTAAAAATGATAGCTGGATTTCTTTCCTTATGCCCAAGATGGTATTTTTTGTCTCAGCTGGAAGGAAGAAAAAAGAAAGCACTATTTAGCATGCGAGCCTTATTCCGTGTCCTGGAGGTGAGGGGATTGGTCCCTCCAGGTGCTGGAAAAATGCCGCGGATTTCATGCACCTCCAAGAGCGTGGGGCAGTTGTGAATTCAGCTCACCGGTGCTATAGGGTACACCCTGTTCCAGAATGCCTCTCTTGGAGTGGGGGAAGGGGGAGGAATCATAGCACATGTAGCTTGTTTAAGAGACATCTGGCACTACTGCTCCTTTTTTTTTCTTTTTCCTTTTTTTTAAAGAAAATACAGGAAAAAGGCTGAAAGTAAGTACCTTATCTCAACAGCTTCTGCTGTGTTGCTGAGCTTCTAAGTCTGATAGTTGTAGTTTTAATATTTTCAGTGTATTGAACATTGCTCAAATAAAATATTTACTACAAATTATGATACTTGCATAACGTCATCAGTAAATTTTCAACATAATATAAATTTAGCTGTCTTTTAACTGTCTTTTGAAGGAGGAGGGAGCTACTAGCTTTATTTACATGATGAATTTACTCAAGAGCAAACGTGCAGGGGTACAGCTTTATGTTTTGGGTTTTTTTATTTCTTTTTAGATTGAGTGAAGAAACCAAAGGTTTAATTTTGGTTGATTTAACAAGCTGTACTTGTGTATTTTAGGTCTGTGTAGAATGGATGCTCCAGTGTAAAGGATACTCCTGCACAGTAATAGAGGCACTTTTAAAGGAAGATAACTTCAAAAGGACAAGTCTCACTAACCTTTACTTCAGAATATTTTATCCACATCAAGACTTGCTCAGTATTTGTCAACTTACTTGGTAAAATGAGATTGGTCTCTAAAAAACCTGGGTTTGATACTCTTTTTCATGTTAGCTTTCATAAAACAGGCCTGGTTTGTTACAGCACTTTCAGTTGGTTTAATTTTTTACCTGCCACAAGTAAGCAATTACGGAGTTAAAAAAATTGATTGATTTAAATAGTGCCAATATTTTTGCAGTGTTCTTAGGACATATACAAGTGGCCAGGCTCTTTCCTCTGGATGTTCAGTGAATATCAGTAGTTAACTCTAGGTCTCCATATGTGAGGTTTCAGTGCCAGTCATCTCTCCCACAGAATTATTTTAAGAGGACTCTGTTTTAGGATGAATAAAGAAAAGGAGAGAGTCATGTTTAGACTTAGTGATGATAATATGTGGGGGTTTTTTCATCCAGTAATTAATTAATTTATGGGTTATGAAGATGCTTCATTGTGGATATATTCAGTTCTCTAAATTGTATGGGGGAAAGCCATGCACATCACAACTGCTGTTTCATATAAAATTAGTATTCAGTACTGCAAATCTCCAAACAAACCAATTGGGCTTTTAGCCCAAATGTTATGAGGGAGAACAAGAACAAAATGTTGGGTATTAAAAATGTTTAAGTTATGACTGAGGATGTATGGAGCACAGATGTTCTGAGGTTGGCAGAGTTGCAGAGATAACTTTTTAATGAAAGATAACAAGGTTTTTATCTTTATTTCTTCTGTTTTAGAAGCGAAGCCAACTTTTGCATACATGAGTGGTTTGCTTGAATTTTATTTTGTAAGGATGATTATTTAGATTGATTGTTGAAAGAGCCATAATCCACTTACGAAAGGCTTAGGTTTTAGCTGTCATACTGCTTGGTTTGCATGTGGCACAATATTTATTTCTTTTTTTCTTAGGTACTCCTTTTCCTTTTTGATGGCATAGATTTTCATTTGGGCCAGGGACGGGCGGATGGTTGCTCTTGCTTGTTTACACTAATGGCAGGGTAATGGCAGTCTTTGGAGCCGCGCTTTCAGCGAGTTCTCCAGTGCTGCTGTGAGGCTGTGGGTGCCGTGCTGATGGGGCNGCCCTTGCTGCGTGCAGAGCAGCCGCAGCCCTGCAGGTGGCCCAAGGGAATCCCGGGCAGCGGTGCCCTTGCTGTAGCCCAGGCCTGGTACAAAAACAGCTGGGCTGGTTCGGCAGAAGACAGCAGGATGATATTGAATGAAGTATCCTCCCCTCATTTGTGTGGGGTGGTTTTTCTTTTTGTTGTTGTTTTTTTAATTATTTTAAAGGCCCAGGTAAGACTAACCATTTGACATGTGCCTATATTCTTTTCTATTTATTTCTGTGGTGAATTTAGTCTCTTTTAATTATTGTCTGGAGCCTGTTCAAACATTTTTATATAGTGTGAAATTTCAGCTAATAAACTGGTGAGTCTCAGCTGACAAAACATAGAACAGAGTTGGTCTCTTTTTGCCTTTTCATCTTGGAAGGCTTGGGATCACCATGCAGGGGAGTACAGGGGGCTCTGCAAAGGACTCTCCCAAGTGCTCTATGACCTGGGCTGATGCAAGCTGACTGGGAGATGTGCTTCAGAGATTTTACTTTCCACTCTTCAGTAGTTTTATTTTATAGGGTTTTCCCTTATTTCAGCTGTCTAATACTGACTGTATCTTAGAAAAGCAGCTGAAGCTATTGCAGTATGTGCTTGTGTAGTCCCTCCTCCAGAATTTGTAATCAAATGCAGTTGTTCTTAAAAATGCCCAAAGTTTAGGACACAAACCGTTAGTGACCTGGACTTTTCTAAGGGGAAAATCTGTGTGGTAGGAGGGGAAGCAGTGAGGCTCCACTAAAGTGAGGCAACTTGCAGGCTCACATGGATCAGTGGCAGAATTAAAAATACAACCTGCTAGATGGGAGATGCTTTGTCAGTTGGAAAACCCCGCCTCCACCCTCTGTACTGAAGTAATCCATTGCTGTTTGCTGTACATTTGAACAAAGTACCTCAATTCTGCTGAGGATTTGCTGTGGAGCAGGTTACCTGCTTGCTGTGGACTGTGCATGTCTTCATCCCTAGCTTTTACAAGAGCAAAGATTTTGAGGGGATGTGCAAAGTACATTTTTGAAAAACCAGTATGTGGAGGGGCATATTGTTCTGTTTTGTAGTTTAGTTTGGAAATTTGCGGCATTTAGGCAGCTGGAGGGTGTGCTTGCCTTGTATCATAAATGAACCAGTGCTCCTTTTTTGACTTAAGTAGGCATATGTGGCTTTTTTCCCCACCTTTTTTCCCCATTTATTTATTTTTTTAAAGTCTTGGTTGTTATCTGACTTGGCTTTTATTCTTCCTAAGAGCCTCATTTTCCACGCAGTCAGACTACAACATCTGGAAGCAATCTCTTCTTTGGCAAGGAAAGATGTGACAGACACAATGAGGTGTAACTTCTACTTTTGTTGTCTTACCTTTGCGTTTTTTAAGACATCCAAACCCAAACCATTTTAAAGATAAATGGGAATTTCAGGTGCATTACAGCCAAGCTTGGGAATATTGTTGGGCAGGATCATTAGAGAGTAACACAAGTATTTCCCCCTTTAATAAGCATAATAGTTGCATTTATCATATAGTTCAATAATCTTTCAGATATTGTAATGCACGTATTGAGTGTTTTAAAGCCACATTTTGCTGGACAGTGTGAATTACTTGATGCCATTACAATAACCTCATAGGACTCAAGCAGTAACAGTGTGCTTATGTTTCAAAATAGTATTTAATTTACTTCATTAAAGATATTGATGTTATTAATGGTACTTTAATGAGCAATCCTATGACTGTGAAGCACTGTAGCAAGCTCTTTTCCTTCTGTAATAGTCATTCCACATACTTAATGAAACTAGCAAAAATCAAAAAGTACTTTTAATGAGAGGGGGATTATTTGGTGTTGTAGTTGAGATTGGCAGACTTATTAGGGTGGTACAGAGGTCTTGGTATATTACTCACTTTTCAAGTCTCTAAAGTTGGGGTAAAGTCTCAACCTTCACTTTAGGTTTTAGCCTGACTTCTTCCATATGCCATTTGAATGGTTTTTTTTCTTTCACTCTTCCCTCTCCCCCCTCAATAAAGCCTATTTAAGATTTTGCTTTCACAGCATTAAACTGTGAAAACAAATTTTACTTTGTGTTGACCGTTTGTGTGTGCGTTCCCTCTGGGGGCCTGTGTTTCCATGTGCTTGGCTGTTTCCTGGCTGGCTCCCGCAGGTTCTGGGGGTCCTCAGCTGCTCTCAGCTGGGCTTCTGGCTGAGGGGTGGTGAGAGGTGAATGGTTACGTAGGTACGTGTGTTGTCTGGTGTATAATGAAAAGGGAGGAAATGCATGAGGAAAAGGAGTAGGGAGGATGCTTTGAGGAGACAGCTGAGACTGGACAGGCGCCTGATGAACTTAGAGGCAGAAGGTGCTGTCACAGGCGATGTGTGTGTCCCAGGCCAGGTGCTTGTCTGCAGGGCTGCTCCCCCCTCAGCAAGTGTGTGAGTGGGAGCCGGTGGGTGATCGGGGTCTTGGTGCCTGCTTAGCCCCACAGAAGTGCAAGCTTTTGGCAGTGGCTCCTCCCAACAGAAGGGTGGAATCGTGGCAGGAACCATGCAAGGCCTCCAGTTTGCCACTTTGGTGTATGAGGTCCTGTGTCGCAGCAGAGCTCTGCCGCTGGTGGTGATGCTCTGACCTTGGCAAAGCTCCTCATTGGCTTTGTTGTGAAGGTAGAGTTCAGCTGCTCATGCTGCATCCAGTGACTTGTGTGGCTGCAGGAGGAGTTGATTCAGTTGGCTGATCCAATGGAGGGCTAATCATGGGGGAAGGAAATGGTTTTGTTTTTATAATTTGCTTGCTGCTGGTTTGCCTGAGTGCCAGAAGGAGCAGAAACTTTCCTGTGTGTTTGGAGAGAGGGAAGGAAAACCTACTTCTTGCAGTAATAGGCCATAGTGTTGGAAAAGCATGTTCTGAGATGGCTCTTTCCCACTTATTCAGCAGACTTGTTGTATGAACTAAAGAGCAAATGTCATAAAAAATGAATAAAGAGCAGGCCAGGGGAAAAAATGGCAGTGATGGCATAAAATCAACGACTGTCATAACATGGCTTTTTTTCTATTTTTTGAAAGATGGAGAGATGTGTGGTCCCAAGTGGTGTGGAGGGGGTGTAGCAGCTGGAAGTTTAGGGAAAAAAATGCAAAGAAAGAGACTGAAAAGAGCTGTATGAATTTGGTCATTTAGGTTCTTTCTTGGCACGTCAACTGTTCAGTGACTTTGGCGCCGTGGACTGGTCCTGTGTATACTGACCGTGTCTCTCTTGGTAAGCAAGGAAGAATGTAGATGGAAGGTCTCTAGTTCAGGTCTTTCTGTAAAGGAATTACAAGTCTCGTTTGTTAAGCAAACAGCACAAAAATAACCACACAGATAAAGGTATTAATTGCATTATTGTTTTGTTTAGTCTTGATTACACTATCTTAATATGATCAAAACTGCTGATATGGTTATAACTACTATTAAAGTATAGTTCCATTACCGAATTATACTTGAAGTATGTTTTTCTGTATTTTACTTAAATTGCAGAATTACTTTACAGCTTGTTGGCAGCTGAAATACTAGGTTGTCTACTATTAGTAGAAATAACACGCTCTTTGAGGTCTGTAGGGAATGTCGTGCACTTGCTGAAAATCTTGCTTAAAAGTTCACTTAGAGAAATAAAAGCAAAAGGAGTATGAAGAAGCAGATTTGTATGGGGTTTTTTTTCCCAAATAACCAAACCTTATTTTATCAAACAAAAGGTTAGGCATATTCTAGTTTATCGGAAAAAGAGGTGAGAGATACAATGTAGCTGATGATGGCTTTCTCTTCTAAAATAGTTAAGGGAAAATACTGGGTGTATTTCTGATCCTTTAAATTTTATCTGACTAGCATTTTAACTGTTGCTGCTGCATAATTGGTCCTGAAGCATCAGCATCTCTCATTCATGGATACGTAAATAATTCAGAGATGAACTTTAGCCATACTCTTCAGCATCCCACTTTGAGAAGTTCTAATTTTCTGAATTAAGTGAGGTCCTTGATTTTACAGGTGATTAATTGAATTACAGGGAAAAAATCAATACATCTCTGAGCAGCCAATCCCGCATTACCCAAATCTTTGTCCTGGCCGTGTAGCCGATTCTTTAACTTTGCATCTCTGCCTTCCCAAAAAAATTATAACTGTTCTACGGATTTGCATTATAAAACTTCCAGGTATTAGATGCCAAGCATCCAACAGCAACCAAAATAAACAGCCTGTGTAGGGAAGGCTCCCCAACCAAAAGCCATCTACCTGAAACCTTGCTGTTAGCTTGGTCAGTAACACTGGAGTTACTGCACTTACACAAGTGTACAAAACACAAACGTCTGGGACTGGTTTTGTGATTCTTTGTATTCCGTGTGTGTGTAGATACTTACATAATTAGGTATATTCTTAGAGCCAAGGCTGCTCACTGAATTGCATTAATTATCTGTGCATGTAATAGGAATTGTGGGAAGACAGGTAGCCCTCAGCAACTACTGATCACAGCATATGTGTTACTGTGTGAATTGTGCTGGTGAATTCTGTCAGCTTTTGGCAGAGTCAACATTTGGCCAGTGTATTTGAGTTAATCACAACCATGCCTAAATTAGTTATTCTTGTAATAGGGATAAATAGCCTTTAAGATTTAAATCTGTTTTTCAGTGAAGGTGCATTTGGAGTCTTGATAGCGTTTCGTGCTTGCCTCTTGCTTTTAACAGTCAAATTCTTTTAAGTAGAAACCCCTCCTACATTTGTAGTTGGAAGCATTATGTATGATTACTGTTCCTGGACTGTTCCTATTGTTCCAGTAGGTTTTTTAGTTCATTAAGGTTTTGTTAGCAAAGTTTTAAATAGCAAGGTGCAATAAAGGGATACATTATTTCTGCTATTATAATGTATTTTGAAATTCTTCTGCTTGTTTTGAAAGCTAAATATTGAGACTAGTCATACTACAGCATTTCTGTCTTGGAAGAGTCATTGGAATCAAACATGTATGTGCCTTTATTTCAGAAAAGATGAAGAAATCCTCTGGTGTCTTAACAATCTAAATACAAATCTAAAGGAAATATGCTACAATATTATTGCAGTTTTAGCAATCTGTTATAAAGTTTATTGCAGAGAAATAACTAGGTCAACCTCTGGATGACCTGTCTTTTGGAGTTTCTTCAGTTAGCTTTAGGCTAGAGCTCCACCTTGTGATCCTTCAGCAGGATACATTTTCTTTTTATAGTTAATAATTTAATTATGATTTCACAAAGTTGAGTGCCTTTAAAAATTTTCACATGCTTGAGAGATTTCAGTATCTGCTTGGGAAAATAAAAGTTGAAATTCTGTGAACATGCCAAAAAAGAAACTCGAGAGCTGATTTTTATGACAGTTTAGTTTAGAGTTGATGTCTTAGAGTTAACTTCTTAAAATAATCTGCTTATTAGAACACATTTAATAGATAATGTAGACCTTCACTATTTGGAATGACATCTGCAAGAATTTCACTTCTTTCTTTTCAGACTTCACTGTGATATATGAACTCGATATATTTTATAAGTTTTGGTAGGAAAATCATCCATATAAGCATCCTTTCTTAGTGACTTCCTGAAGCACGTGCTTCAAATGAGTCATGCAGTGTGTGCATGAGGAAGACATGGCTGGCAGTAGTCTTGAAGTGTTTAATGAGATGAAGGATCTTAGGGAATGACCAGTGTTGCTCTTTTCCCATACCAAAACAAGAGATCGTGACATAAAATTGGAAAGTCATAAATTCAAGGCAAAGAATGTGCCTTTGGGTAGTATGGAATTTGACTGTTCTTGGGTGGAAGACCCTCCACTGAGTATTGAGTTCAAAGACTATTTGGAAATACTAATGGAAAAAATAAGGTGGTGTGAAGTATGGGGACAACCTCTCTGGCCAGCAAAATCCGTGGATTATTTCTGGATGCCGGGAAGGTGTTCAGGGAAACTTTGCTGTAGAGGAAAGAGTGTTCTTCCTTGGGCAGCTTTGCTTGGCCACTGCCAGAGAGGGCTTGCTGGACTGGGTTTACCTTGCTGACTGAGCATCAAAAGACCCTCTCATTCTGGATGGATGTAAATCTTGTAAAATTAATCTTTGCTAGGACAAGTGCAAGGGGTTTTTTTGTCATTGCTGGAACTTAAGCTTGACGCCTGAGATCTCTTACACTTTTCCTTTGTACACCATTGCCAAGTGTTCATCTCTGCCTTCTGTTTTCCAGAATACCAGTATGTAGTTGCACTCATGAGGGCTAAGTTAATTCTATGTTCAAGAAAAACAAAAAATATGAATCTCAGTAGTTTAACACTTCAGCACGTAGCAAGAACTTGATCTATCTGTTCTGTTCCAGGAGGTGATTCTGACAAATGCCATGTTTTCTCTCATGTTTTGTGGTCTGTACTGAGATGAACAATTCTGACAAAAAGTTCAAGTTGGTGTAAATGGCAGGCAGCTTGTTTTATTAGGGATTTATTTGGCTTGTTTGATGTAGAGAATAAGTACTCTAATAATTAGCCCATTCTTTTTCATAGTTCTGGTGGGGTTTTTTTTCTTTAAAGTATTTCTGTGATTAAAAGAATTTATTGAGACTTCTGCAAAATTTGGTCGGATAGTAGGTTTGGGTTTCATGAAAAGAGCCAGTTTGCATGTAAGGATCCCGATTGCCACTTTAGTAGATGTCTTGCCTCTCAACATTGAAAAATGTAAACTAGAAAGAATCAAATACCAACACATTGATAGACAGGTTGAACTTGAAACTGGGCAGTGTGGTTTTTAAAGTTTGCATCTCTGCTTTGCACTGGGACTGAATCACAAGTATGCCTCAAAAAGAACTTGTGTGGATGTATATCTTTCTTCTTAAATTTTTCTTTTTTTCTGTTCCCCCCTCCCTGTACAGCTGAGCAGGTGCCAGCCTGATGACCAAGGCACTAAAGTGTGTCTTTTTTTCCAAGTTTCAGTTGCTGTTTGGAATCAAAGTAAATATTAAGAGATAAATAAATACAAAACATATTTTAAAAATTCCAGAGCGTAGAGCTTTTCGATATGTTAGCTTCTGAGCATGTCATTTCACAGACAGCCTGGATGATATATTAACACCTTGCCACCAAAGAAGGGAGTTTTACCCTTCCTTCCCCCGATGGTGGCTATGCAGTCTTGTGATTCCTGTGCCTTGACTCTGGATATCTGCTGTTGAACCAGTTTAACTTGAGAATCGGGGGGGAAAATACTGGAGTTGTATTTTGCCAGTTTTAGTGGCGAATGAAATTGGGTGATCCTGAATTGGCAGAGCCTACAAAGCTGAATGGCTGGGCCAGGGTTGTTACCGTGCCTGGGACCATGGGTTGCTGCAGAGAGTGTAAATTGGTCATGTGCTCGTGTGGTGCCTTTAGAGAAGGCAGGAATGCAGTGACAGAGGGTGTTTGTTGCCACTCTGCAGCACAGTTTTCTTGAAGCTTTTTATTTTCTGCTGTGTTTTGGATAGAACATGCTTTAGTAGTTGCAGACTGCCTTGAGATTGATCATCTTGAACCTTCTTGCCTTTGCCGCTATTTATTTCCACTTTGGTTCTCTGCTTTTATGTGATTACGTGAAATGTGAAGAAAGAGAACCTAATAAGTTCAGGGTTTATGGTTTCTCTTGTCTCTCTAAATCTTGGAAGCTACAGTGGCCCCTAGCATTCGGAACAAGTACTTGCAGGAGAAAACCTGTCCAGCCTCTCTGCCACACGCTCAATTGAAATGCAGTCTCTGGAGTGCTGCTACCAGACTTTGAGCAACATGTGCTTAGCATGCCAAAATTAAATCTTTCCCTCAAATACCTAATCGCTCCAGAAAGCTGTAGAGTCAGCAGATTGACACCGAAGGTTTTCCTCCTTGCTATTCTGTCTTCAAAATACCTGAACATCATGCTTTCTTAATTTCACTGTGTAAGAGTTAGCCTGGGGAAGCCAAGTGACAGAGCCATCCAGCCTGAAGTAGTCTAATACTTGCTTTTGAAGTATCCAGGGAGATTTTTTTTTCCCCCCTTAAGAATAGGAAAAATAAGAGAAAACCCAAAATTTATTATAATGAACAGTATTATTATAATGATGTTTAAAATAAGTATTTCACAATCTTTAGTTTTCTTGCTAAAACAGAATTGTGTTTCCAATGTTTTCCATTATACTATTGTGGATAGTATTATCTTCCTTGATACTCTTTAAAAGTCTTGACAAATACTTCAAACGTTAAACCTGTTGTAAGTCTGGTTTATCAACTCTAGAAGACATGGAGTTGTGAAGCAGCTGTTTATAAGAACTTGTTATAAGAGCTTATATTTACAGAGAATTACACGGAAGTTGGCAAATCGGAGATAACAAAGTTGCTATATATAATATCCTTAAATGTACACATACTGTGCTTCAAGTTCAACAAACTTTGTGGTTTGGTCAACTAGAATTACCCTAGTGTGTCAATTCTGGGCTCTGCTACTTGCAAAGTGTTAATGAAAACCATTCCAGTTTGCTCATCCTATTCAGAAAATGTGGGTGGTGGTTTTTTTTTTTTTTTTTTTTTTTTTTTTTAAAATTTTTTGTTGTTGTTTGATTTGTTTTTGTTTTGGTTTTTTTTTGTTTAGTTGGGTTTTTTGTTATATTTTGTTTGGTTGGGTTTTTTTAAAGTGTTTCTGTATTTTTATTTTACTGCAATGCTTTTATTATTTGTGGAGTCACTTTGTAGTAGGATCATGGGAGGACTCAAAATCTTTAAACAGGAAAAAGCTTGGTTGGAAACAGAGGATGGTGTGATCTACATTTTCTGTTTCCAACTCTTTTACCCTTCCATATGAGGAAGAATTTTCACTGTAATTTTTTTTTGATTTATTTTATTCCAGAAGTTGTCAGCTACAAAGGAAGAAAGAAAAGTAAGCTTGCACTTCAGACTGCTTTTTGAATATCTTTCTAATACAGTGGTGTTCCAGAAGATGATAAAGAAATGATAGCAGCTCCAGAAATACCAACTGATTTTACTCTCCTTCAGTAAGTGCTTTTTTTTTGTAGTTCCATTTGTAAATGTAGTCTTTTTTGTATTATGGTTTGTTTTCTCTTGGAAACAGGGAAACATAATAAAGGATAGTGTTCTATATTTTCTTTTATATTGAGATGTTGATAAAGCATTGTTTTAATTTTTTCTTGAGTATTAGTACATCAGTAACTTAAATAAGTTGGAAAAATATTTTTTAAAATCTGATTTTAAATCAAGTAGTTGAAATATCTTCCCTTACCTGAGGCAGGTCACTTAATATTTAAAATGCATAATGCCAAATGCTTCAGTTAAAGCCAAAGTAATGGCTTCCCTCAGCATCAGTTCCTTGGTGGTTTTGACATAATTTTAAGCATTTAGTCTTCCCACAATTTTAAAGAAACAGACATTTGAATTTCCGAGATTTAGAATTGGGTACAGATTACACTTTTGAATAGAGAAGTAAAGTGATTATTTTAAGCAGACCGGAAGAATCCAGTTCATCCCCCTTTATTTTCAAGGGATTGGCATGAATACATTTCTCTAGACTGTTGAAATGGATTAACTTGGTTATGAAGTCTAAAAAGATGGAAAGATGCAGTTGTGTATCAATGAGTTTGTGTGGGTGTTTTTTCTTTTCAGTGAGAAATAAAGATTGGAAATAAATTGGAAGATGGATTAATAGGAAATGTTTTTACAACTGTTTATAATGGTTTTGTACCCTGTTGGTGCAGTTTATTGCTTAGTGAAATGTTTGGAATTTGTATTTAGTTCTTTCCTGTGAAAATAAGAACATCTAGGAATCTTCAAAGAAGAAATTTTTTCCACTTTTTTCCCTTCTTTCATTCTTCCCCCCAAGGTCCTGGTTGGAGGCTTTTCCAGTCCATATCAGCTTACATAGTTAGCAAAACCAGACACCACAGAATCCATGTCAAAAGGCAGCAAGCTCCTTTCAGACCCTTGCAATAGTGAGAGACTGCAAGTTTCAGGAGTGTTTTAGAATGTTAAAAATAAATCCATAGGAATGAGTCTCCTGTGCCTCCGGTCATCTTTCTGATTGTTTTGTTAATTGAATCAGGAAGGGTGTATCAGAAATTTGTGGTAGCAGCTGAAATTCATTGTACTGCATCCGTGTGTTAAAATGAGCTTTAGTAGCATCATTAAGTTAAATTCAACAGGAAATGTAGAAATAGAGAATACACAAGCCACGCATTCTCTGTTAATAATTCAGGTCATTTCACACACCACCTTCCTGCCACTATTGTCAGTAAAGGATTCGTGTGTCAATGCAGTGTATTTTAATGTGTAGGAAACCAAACAAATGAGTTTGTGTATTTAGTATGTTTTTACCTTATAAGCCTAAACAGAACTACATCGTATCTTTTTGATGAGGAAACCTCACCTAAACTTCTTTTCTGTACCTTTCAACCTAAGTGCAAACCTCTTCATTATTACCTAAGTTTCTAACAGCATGAAGAAATCTGTTGAGACACTTTGGTTGTCAGGGAGAGTGATGCTTTTGGGGTTTTTTTTTTGCTGTTGGGCTTTTTCTCCTTCTCATTTTGTTTAAGTATTTGTGGCTGATATTTAAAGCTCTTTGCTTTTTGAGATGTTGTCATGTTTGTCACATGCCAAAGGCATGGTTCCCAGCCTGCTGCTATTTTCTACCTACCCTCAAATCCTTTAATCTTACTGTATGGCTTCCTTCACAGGTATGTTGTTTGGAGGAGACGGGATGGGCTGCGAGTGTGGGGATACGCTCAGTTCCTCAACAGTAGGCTTGGGAAAAAAGCAGTTTCACTGTTGGTGTTGACTTACTGGACTGAGAGCATACTGTGATTTTATGTAGTATATTTAAGAATGTTTCTGATGAAATGTGTAAATGGTTTGTCTTTCTGTCCTTGCAGGGAGTCTGAAACACACTTCTCTTCCGATACAGACTTTGAGGATATTGAAGGAAAAAACCAAAAACAAGGCAAAGGCAAAGTATGTTCACTCTTTAGAGATACTGAAACATTTCTACTGTTAGGAATTGAAGAGTTTAAGCACTCGCTTTGAAGTTGAATGAGCAAGGAATATTTTCTGAAAATGCAAGTGTTCTGTGAATAGAGTTCATATTTGTATTTGCATGGAAAGGCTTCATCTTGACTGTTTCCGTGATATTTTCCTAGTGCTCTGAAGGCATAAGGGAGGTAGGGGAGGAAAGGATAAGCTTTGGTGTGATCAATCTTTTGGCATATTTTCCATCCCATACTGAAATTCATCATGAATTCTGTGTCTTTTAATTTGGAAAGTGAACAGAAACCAATAATTCAGTTAAAAGGGGTTTTTTTAACAGGTTGCAGGCAGGAGGTTACAATAGTGGAGTGGGAGGTCTGAACCCAGTTCCCAGCCCTCCTCTCCCTTCCTCGGACAGTTGCCCTCCCCATGAGCCTCTCACTGGCTCTGCAGCCACCATGTGTGGCTCCTTCCCTGCCGAGTGCTGGCCTGGGCTTCAGTCCCTCACTGGACACCCCATGTGCCTGTACCAGTGTGGAGCACCTGGTTATTGAGAGGTGGTGATCGATTTTATACAATGGTCATGTAATTTGTATTTAATGGTTTTCTTTCTGTAAGTCAGACTTGATTTGAGAAATCAAATACAAAGACACCTGTCTGCTCTTCCTCACCCCCACTTGCCAATGTATGTTCAAATAAAAAACCAAAAAGTTAATGAGCTGCAGAAGAGACTCTGTGATGTGTGAAGGGAATCTCCTTAGCTGTTTTAAAGGAAATATGTATAATCTGTTTTGCAATTTAAACATGAGAAAGATCTGTGTTATACACTATCACTAATCACATTCTTAGTTGCTAAAAGATTTTAAATGAGGGAAGAAGGAAGGGAAACCTGTAGAGTTCTTGCTGCTCTTTGTATCACTCAGGATCTGCTGTTCTCAACTTTTGAATTTTTATTTATATATGTGTGTGTATATATATACACACACACACACATATATAGAATATTTAAAAAATATGGTTGCTGAAAATCAAAGGCCTTGCCTATATTTGTCATGGTATGGATAGTGATTTCTTTTTTTTAATACTTCATAATAATTAAGTAAAACCTCTTGTGTGTGTGATTGCAGACCTGTAAAAAAGGAAAAAAAGGACCAGCGGAGAAGGGGAAAAGTGGAAACGGAGGAGGGAAACCTGGTGGTCCGAATCGGATGAATGGACATCACCAACAGAATGGTGTGGAAAACATGATGCTCTTTGAAGTAGTTAAAATGGGCAAGAGTGCTATGCAGGTAAGACCTGGGGTATCTCTATGACTTGGATGTAGATACAATTTAAATATATTTTCCTCTACATGCAATTTCATCAAATGAAATCTCAAGTAATTTTTTTTCCCTTCAATTTGCTAGTTTTACTTGTATATAAAGATCAAAATAAAGTGGTTTTGCTGTGTTAGTGTTTGAACTCGAATGAACTGATATTTCATTTCTAAGTGTTATTCATGAGTAATCACATATGTAATGAATAAATTCATACTACGATTCAAAGTAAGTTTTTAGTATCCTGAATGAAGAAAGGTTATTTTAGATTGCATGACTTTAAAGTTCTTTTTGTGTGGTTTAGACTTACTGTTGTCATAGAACTTAACAGGAATCTGTAGTTTTTACATGCATCCAGAGCTTAGGTTATCTGAAAATAAATAGTTGCTTCTCTTCTCTCGCCCAGAGTAAAATCACTAGCTACAACTTAAGGGCTCCTCTTTAAATTTCCTGACCCAAATTCCAGCCAATTACAGTGTAGCAATATACTCTGGCCAAGTCAACTTAGGGGAAATTTAACCTGTTCAAGTATCTACGTCAGGCACTCTCCCCACTGCGTTTACTAACAGGACTGAAGTCAGACCGTTAAGAAATACAGCGCTGTTTTTGTTGGTTTCTTTTTAAATCCGGATAAGTCACTGAAGTGTTTGCTTGGCTGTGAGTCCCCCAGTGGAGACAGGGTTAAAATGTAAGCCTGTCAGCCATGAAGCCTCCTGCTGACTCACTCATGTGACTCCTCGGCAGTGTGGAAGGAGGACTGTCTTTGGGATTGGAAATCTAGAGTTTGCAGCTCCTGTAATACACATGCAGGAAGCTGGGTCGCTGTGCAGTCCTCTCAAGGTTTGCAGGCTCCTGCATTACAGCTGGGAACAAGAACAAATTGCTTGGATGTATTTGCACAGAGAAATTATGATACTACCATCATTTGTTTTATTCTATTTGAAAGTGGATGGAAAAACAATGCACAGAACTGTTGCTCTGTGTGCAACTTGTTCAGCCAGTTATCAGTAATTGCATCTTCCTGACTTTTTAACTGTTTGAAATGATATACAGTCGAAATATTTTGCTTTCCAAGGGCAAAATGGACCTTTGCTGGGTCTGATTACTCTGTTGAATTGGGAAATTGATACCTGAATCTTTGTCAATTTTTTAAAATTAGGAAGAAAAAAATTCTCAAATTATTTCTAAACTAAAGTCCATTTCAACAGTCAGAGTGAACATTTTCCTCCATGGCCCTCAGCATTTGCTTATCTGGAAAAATTTTGATAATAATTTTAAGTTAACTATTTTATTTTAAATTCTATTCTGTACCTTCCGAATTAGTTGACAAGGTCATGTTAAGTCACAGGTTGGACTCAATGACCTCAAAGGTCTTTTCCAACCTAATCCATTCTGTGATTCTGTGAATAAGTGTCTATTCCCTGGGAAAAAGAGATGGTTCATCCACAGAGGCAAGAAATGACTCTTTTGCCGGAGCTGCTTTAAATCAAATAGATTCTGAAAGCAAGGCTGCCTAATTGAAATATTTATTCCTTTCCTATAATTCTTCAGTTCTTGCATGGTGACCTTCTTTAGAAGCCAAATTTAAGATGTTTTCTTCGTATTTCATCCCTCCCTTCAGGTCAATCCACTCAGTTCTAGTTCGTAGGTTCTGTTCCTACTGGAAAGACCATGACAGTTTCACTTTGAGTTTTTCAGTCTTTTTGTCTTGCTGACAGAAGTTGAAGTTGTGCATCACACTATACACAATCTGAGATTCAGGGAAGAGTGATTTAGCTGTATCTGTGTTCAGAAGTTTTTCTCAATGGCAATATGTTTTATTTGTCCTCACAGCAATATTGCCTGTGAGGGTAAGCACTGAGAATGCAGACAGGAAGCTTTGGAGATGCTTCATAGTCCAGCTGTCTTTTTGAAATTCTGAATTATTCTATCATTTAGGGAAGGGTACCAATGTATTATAAAAAGTCAAACCTGAGAACTTGATACTAAAGTGAGTCTTTTGTACCCGTGTTAATAAAATTGTGTGATTCTGTGCTTTTATGACCTTGGCAGTAGATGGTTTGTAATCTACAAATGGATGGTTTAAGCATAATTGCAGGTAAATTCTGTTTTGTCAAAATGATTATCACAGGTTTAATTGCTTCACATTAGGGTTTTTTAATAAAATGTGCTTGTTCCTATTTGGCTTAGTGACTACAGAGTAAGTAATATCCATGGAGTGTAGAGCAGTGCTGTTCATCCTGTTATGGCAAATGTGATTAAAGCAAATTCATCAAAGAGGCACATTTTTAAAAGAATTTAGGGAGCTGTAGCTGTTGGAATTGAATGCACAAATAGTATCTTCAGAGAAGTGTCAATAGCTTGGCAGACCAGGGGGAGGATGTGAATAAAAAACCTGATTCTATAAAATACCCCAATTATTTTTGTATTCTTCCTCCAAAAACGTTACTGTAGGAGTATATGGTATTCCTTTGCTTTATGTTTAGGTGTCAGTTTTGTACTGGTACATGTTTATAGAATAAAATGAGAACCTACTGCAGTAAAAGATTATTTAAACACTTAGTTCTGTATTAATCAAAAAAGAGGGTTCAAATGACTAATGGGATGAAGAAGAACCACTTACCGGAAAGCAGTTAAGTGACAATGTCTTCAATTTATGAAAACTGAGCAGTGCCTTTTTATTTGTTTTCTTTCAGTCTGTAGTGGATGACTGGATAGAGTCATACAAACATGACAGAGATATAGCACTTCTTGATCTCATTAACTTCTTTATTCAGTGTTCAGGCTGCAAAGGTAAGATACTGAAATGGTTACTCATCCATTTAAGTAATATTATAGTATGATTCTCAATATTTGCTTTCATACTACTGATGCTGTAGGACTGCTTCATCCCCACAGCTAGTTTACATTGTCACGTTCTTGGAGTTAAACAAGTATTTCTGAAGGTGGGAGCAGGAGGTTTAGAAATATCATACTCTAGTTTAAAGTGTTGATTAAGCCTTTTGTATTTACAGCGGATAGAAATCGGTAGTGGTACTTAACATGTGCTTCATCTTCCTCTCTTCCTGCTGTTATTTCAGAAAATCATCTCTCCTTACACTGGTAGTTCAGCTTGTTCAGTCTTGAAATTCTAATTTGGATGTACCTATTTCTTAGCATTGATTGTTTTAAGATTGCTTCATAGCTTTTGTAGACATGCTTGTTGTAAAAGATACTATGGACAACTTCATGGTAGCCTGTCTACAGTAAGATTGTGTTTCCATATTTTTTTTCTCTTCATTTTCTGATTTTTCTTTCTTCATTTCCACGTCCTCCATTCTTTTACTTCTCATCTCCTTTTGAAGAGAAGGTAACTTGCCTTCCAGTGTCCCTGTGCTCGATAGAGGAGGACTGGATGTAATTTGTTCTGCTCAAGTGTTTCTCTGTCCTGATAAACTTTTACCGTGCGCAAATCTCCAGAAAGCGAACAGTGTTTCTCAGAGGTTATTTGTGCTTTCAAGAGTAGTGACCTTTTGATTTTCGTTACAAGATAAAGCTGCAGAATCTTTTAATGCTTTCTGTGATGATCCTTGTCATGAATTTTGCAGTAAACTTCGAGAGGTCTAACAATTTGAGGCCAAGACAAATAGAAATTGCATGAAAGCACTCTGTTCATTACAGTGCAGAAGATAGTAAGTAGCAATACAGCTGTTCAAAATTGTCTTGCACCATTTAGAATCTTGAGTCCCAAAAGGTCACTTCAGATGGTGTAATTGCTCACTGATACGGAGGTCTGGCACAAGTATCTTTGACTTCTGAGTATGAATGAATGAGTGAATTCTAGATGTGTGTGTACGTGCACACAAACACACTTCTTGAAAAGAATAATAATAAGCCCCACATATATAAATGGTGCTAAGTGCTTGTTATACATGGATGCTGGAAGAAAAAAAAGTGAAATTTATTAAAAATATACATGTGTAATCAGGAGGTTAGGTGAAAATGGATTATTTTTACATTGTAGCAGGAGGCATGTCATCTGCCATCTACAGCTTTCGTATTAACAGTGCTAATGACCTAATATCTGAATTGTAGGAGTTGTTACAGCAGAGATGTTCCGACATATGCAGAATTCTGAAATAATCCGAAAAATGACTGAAGAATTTGATGAGGTAATTTAATGAAGCGCTGATTATGTATTAATATTAATTTTTATTTTATTTTTACCTGTCCTAATCTTGCCGGATCACATTGCTAGATGTTTTATTTCAAGAATAAGGAGTTGCAAAAATTACAGGACTTTTGTGAATGAAAATATTAAACTCTCTTATTTCACTGAACTTATAAAACTAGGAAGTAAAGCTCTGTATGTATGCAACATATTTTATTAATGGTTTAAGAAATCAATATTGACTTTCAGTTTTTAAATAGTGGGAACTCCTACTATGGTGGCACTATGGGGGATGCCTCCCTATCTTGCTGTTTATGTAAGGCTTTAAATGCTCTCTTAAAATGGTTGCTAAATTTATTTCTATGCATTCATTAATCTACAAATTGTGGGGATTTAAATTTGGTTGTTCTCCGGTTGAAGACTAATGCTTTTCCTTTCATGGGGATTATGGCTTTTTTTCCTTTAAATTGTCACATTTTGTTTCGCAGAGTATTGGGATAAATGAGATGTGTTGGGGGTTTTTTTTTTGGTGGATGGTGGGGTTATTTTTGTTTTGTTTGTTTGTTGTAGTTTTTATTTTGTTTTTGTTTTGGGTAGTTTTTTTGTTGGTTTGATTTGGTTCTGGTTTGTTTTTGGTTTTCCTGGGTTTGAGTGGTGTTCCTTTCATCCTGTGTTCCAGAGAACGTAAATGTAGCTTTAAAACCTCCTCCCCCAATTTGTCTAGTACAGAAACAGTTCTCTCCACTGCCGCCCCTCCAATAATTAAAAAAATCCATAACTTAAACTGAGGGGAAAATGTAATATCCTTTTCTTTAAAAGAATTTTAGTGTTCCTTAGAACTACCTCAATGCATCAATAGATTAGATTACTCTAAGGCAATAAGTGTGTGAAATTTATAAAGCCACACCTGGGACTGTTGGTACATGGGGTTTTTTATCACTTTGTCATGCTCACTTTTCTTTGTAACAGAATTGTAATGAACAGCTCTCAGATTTCTAATCCCTTTTCATAGATACTTTCTTTATTTTTCAATCTGTGTTGGTGTTCAGCCTCTTAATGAAACTATTCCCAGAAGCGCTGACACAAATGATTCTTTTTTTCTCCCTGTCATTTTACCATTATTTGTAAAGGCTCCCGTATCAGGAGAGGAACACACATTTGTTACATTCAAGGTGTTGTAGTAAGTAATTTTATGACTTCAGGAAGTTTCAGTCTGATATGTAAGCATTTCCCTGTAAACTTTATTATGATCCTGACCTGACTGTTCCTAAACTTGTCACCTGACTGTTCAGGTGATGGTTCGAGTGAAAAGCAGATTTGTAAGGCATGTAATTTTTTTTTCTTTTGTTTTTTCTTTTGAGTCAAACAAAAAAGAGAAACTAGTAGTTAGAATGTTGTGTTTGTGTTATAACAAGCCTCAGCTGCAAGGTATATGCATATTTATGGAATCATGTTCTTCTGATGTATCATTTTTAAGGCCTCGGAGATTTTGGCTTTAAAGTTGTACCCATCTCTTCTTAATCTTTATTTAATAATGAAATAACTTTTAAGATGTTTGAAAGAGTTTCCTGTTTCCTTTGCTGTGTTTTAATAGGATAGTGGAGATTATCCGCTAACTATGGCTGGCCCCCAGTGGAAGAAGTTCAAATCCAGTTTTTGTGAGTTCATTGGAGTACTCGTCCGACAATGTCAATATAGCATCATATATGATGAATATATGATGGATACTGTCATTTCACTGCTTACGGGGCTGTCAGACTCACAAGTCAGAGCGTTTCGGCACACTAGCACACTGGCAGGTCAGTGAATTATATTTATTTGGGTATTGCTTACATTTAATGGTTTGAGTTGCACGGGACAGAATTCCTCTGGTTAAACTTCTTGATACTCAGCATTCAACTTGTGTTTGATTGTGTGATACAGTTTTCATCTAATGCAACTTGCTTTGGGACAGCTTTTCATCTTGGATTTTTGGTGCTGAAAAACACAGCGCTATTTTAAAACATTCTTTGCTAGCTTCATTTTTATTGGTACTTAATTTTTATTGCCTTTAAGTCTAGTAGAAAAAGTAAATAGAAGCAAACTTTTCAGTTGATTCTACTAGTTTGTCTTTGGTCATAAATAAGGGTGTAGGTGTCTTTTAATCTCAAATGCAGTTGAACCTGTTCATGCTCTGCATTAAGTCAAACAGAACTTGTAGGTTATGTTGGATGCAGTTTTTACTACAAACTTAAATTGTGCTACATATTGAGGCCATGGTGCAATGTAAAGTAGCAGTTCCAGTCTTTGCGTTAGAAATAATTTAGAAGAAATTTTTCATCACTAATACAGTCTCTAAATTTCCTTATGTTTTATGTAATTGACCTTTTCACATAATTTTTTTCCCAATCTGTTAAATTTTGAAGAAATCCCTTATGAGTTAAGTATAGAGTATTTCAAAGAAATATGTCTTTGTATGGACAAAGGATGAGCTGCTCGGATAAGGGAGTCCTAAACTTGCACTGATTACTGAGGAAGGACTGTGAATGGCATTGTGTGGCTGTCAGCTTACGTGAGGTTATTGTAGCAATTTTGCTGTGAACAAGGTAAATTTAGGCTGTACGTGGAACTGAGGTTTTGCCACACTAGAAATAATTATTGTTAGCTTCCCTGGACCTGGCTCCTTTACAGCTGGCTTCAGTCCTGACTGCCCTGTCAGTCCTATATCTGTGATAGTTTTCTTGAATTTGCATTAGCACACTGCACATGGGGCTGCTGCTGTGTGAGACTTCCACCAGCCAGAGCATTTCTTATGGAGAGAGGAACAAAACCTTTTATTTCAGGAGAATTTACAGATTCTGCGGTATCATCAATTCTGACTGTTGTATTATATGACTAATACAAATCCTAGGTCTTTAAAAGCAAGTTTTTATATTTTTTTTTTCATTTGAGTTGTGCTTGAATAAAAGTTGCAGAAATTGCCCTGTTGCATGTTAGTTTCTGTCACACAAAATATTTTTTATAAGCCATATGTTTGCATTTGTTCACATCAGTATCAATTCTGTTGGTTTTGTGTGTTCATCTGAGTTTTACTGTTTGTATTGTTGAAGATGGTATTTTATACCGAAAAGAGTGCCAACAAAATCCTTGTATCCCTATTTACTAGTACTTGTGGTAATTTTGGCTTCTGTGATTAGCTCAGACTTGTTCTTTAATCTTGATATCCTTGGAGATCACAGTGTGAGATGATATTTCAGTATAACTGCATGTCTTTTAAGCCTTGCTCATCAGCTTTATGCTGGTGGTACCTGCACAAGAATTTTCTGTGTGTGCTCTGCCAGTGCAGCCCTTTTATGCCTTGTTACAGGAGCTCACAAGACGAGCAAGTACACAATTGATCACCTTCTAGTTTCTGAACAAGGGGTATTTGTCTGCACTCTTTTAAAAAGGGTTGATTTAAAAATAAAAGCACACCAAAAATCCTATGCAAGTGTATTTTATACTTTGGTTTTCTGTTTTCTGGCTTATAGTCGGCTAATGTGCTTTCTCTGCTTCTGCTAATAAATGAATCTTTGTAAAACCTGCCCCTTGTGAAAATGAAATTGAGGGGAAAAGACTGGTGTGATGTGGTGGTGTTGGTTGTCTAAGACACTTCCTTTCGAAGAAAGAAACTTCTTGTATATTTAAGACTGAATGGTGTCAGTCTGACTGACTCTGATAATGGAATTCTTTTAGTATTTCTTGGGCTATGTTTGTAAATCTTACATTCTGCCTTCATTTTGGGGAGGAAACAGATCCTATATCTCAATTCAACAATAATAATGTGCTTATATTATAATAAAAATAATGCTTGTAACGTTAAAGAAGCGACAGAAAAAGAACAGAATAGCAATATTATGTCTATTGTCTTGATAAATAATGATGCAGTGCTTGGTAAGACATTGCTTAAGTTTGTGTATCAAAAAATTTACAGTGACTATATTTTCATAAATACAGAAAGGGTTGACAGGAAGAGGTGTCAAGATTTTTCTTCTAAGTTTTCTTAGATCAGGTAACCTTTGAAATAATCCTTATTCTTTTCACTTATTTTTGTAGCCATGAAGCTGATGACTGCTTTAGTGAATGTGGCATTAAATCTAAGTATTAACATGGACAACACACAGCGGCAGTATGAAGCAGAACGAAATAAAATAATTGGGAAACGAGCTAATGATAGGCTGGAACTCTTACTACAGAAGAGAAAGGAGGTTAGTGCAGCTCTGGCTGGTGTGCATATGATAAGTGTTCATCAATGACAGCTAATAATTAATCTTGTTCTGTAATTGGTTTTGGTAGCTATTAGTCTCTCTAATTCTTCAGGTTGTTCATGTTGAATGTTTAAAAAACTTTGAAAGGTGCTTCTTTCTGTCGGGTTTTCTGTAAAAAGAAGTAAATGTAGAGTCCTAAAAATAGTAGCGTTGTAGTAAGGTTAGTGAGAGAGACTGCAATCAGTAATAGATGTATTTTTGTTGTTATTTCTTCATGAGTTTTCTACACTGAGCTCAAATATGTAACAAAATTACCATACATTGACAGGTTTTGGCTTCTAGAGAAGATCTCCGTGATCTTGGAGCAAAATACTGCTTTTATAATGTCAATAATGATCTCAGCAGAAAGTGTGTTTAAAGGCTTTAGATAAGGCTTTTTTCATCTACAGAAAGCACTATCAAAATTGAAAACGCAGTCTACTTCTATTTTCTTTCTTTTGTGTAAAAGAGACTTGCTGATTCATTGCTGACAGCGTTGTCTTGTTGAAAGCCCTAATTCAATCAGGTTTCAGTTTTTACTTTTGGGGCAATTGGTGGTTTGGTTTCTGTTTGTTTTTTGGGTTTTTTTTTGGGTGGTAGTGTTTGTTTTCTTTTAGGTTTTTGTTTTTTAGACATCAGGAATAACTTTTTTGTGATCAAAGGAAACATCTCACCTTTGCTCTTCAGCGTTTGTGCTGTTACCTGTTAAGGGTTTTTTTTTTCCTGACAGTTCAGACAAACTAACAAGTTTGTCTTCTGATCATCTCCCAAAGATCTTGCAGTTCAAGACTGATCTCTTAACCACCCATTCCATGTAGTTTTGTTAGATGTGTGTGCAGGGCCAGTCCTAGTGTGAGTAATACATAGATACATAAAAAAGCAATGCTATTACTAGAAAATGAAATCAGGTTTTCTTACAAATTAATTAAGAAGGACCTTTCAGAAACCCAAGATGTCTTTGTCACACTTGAAGAACTGTTTTCCAGTGGTCAGAATTACTAAAATTTGTATGCTGTGGTAGATACAATTTCTTAAATAACAGCATATTGTACTGTGAAACAGATCTGTGAATATTTCTGAATCTGTGAAAGGATTTAATAGTCACACTTGTAAATGGTAGCTTAACTTAGTTTGTCTAGCATCAGCACCATCTAATCCGACTGTAAAAGTGCTGCTCACTGTTTATGTACTCTCTACATTCTTTCAGCTTCAAGAAAATCAGGATGAAATAGAAAACATGATGAATGCAATATTTAAAGGTGTTTTTGTGCATAGATACCGGTAAGTTTCTCTTAGTAAGTAATGTGTAGCATCGTTAATTTATTCTGGAAGCTGGTGGCAGGTTATTTCTAATTATTCATCTGTTTGAACTTACTGCCCCACTTCCCTCCACAGAGATGCAATTGCTGAAATAAGAGCCATCTGCATTGAGGAGATCGGAATATGGATGAAAATGTACAGTGATGCCTTTCTCAATGACAGCTACTTAAAATACGTGGGGTGGACTATGCATGACAAGGTAAACTGCACTGAGCAAAAGGAGCAGAACCAAGAAGCCAGAACTCCTTGGTTTTGATCTTTCCAGACTAGGTTTGGATCTCTTAACTGTTTGAATCAGTCACTGCTTTCCTTATCCCTCAGAAGTACTGGCATTTCAAAATACATATAAGCCAGACTTGAATCTTTTGAATGTTTTTAGAGAGTACATATAGATTTTTTTAGGGAATGTTATTTGTAGGCAAATGGTCTTCTCTATGTATTTATTGCTGATGCAAACTTGTGGTTCCATAGTACTTAACTACTTCAAATTAATGCATGTCATATGGAAAAATGCAGCCCTGTAGCCTGGCAGTTCTCTGTTTTGCCAAGTTAAGAAACTCTCTAGCATTCTCATCTAGCTGTAAAAAGCATGGGAAAAGCCCCCTTTTATGCTGGTGAGTGCCTCAAGCTGTATTTACCCACTACCACCTAGAGACTATTCTCTGCTTGGAGGGGTCAATAGATAGATATAGTTTACAAATACTCCCTGACTCATTGTTGAGTCAGCACATTGTCTCAGTTCTTGCATCGGAAACTTCAAGCTATTGAATTTTAAGTGAAAGAAATGAGGGATGCTCGGTCTTGCTGTGCTTGTGTTCATGGGCTTGGTGTAAAAACCCAATAACCTCTGGCAGTGGGTGATAGAAACTGCTTGAGGTCATCTATACTTTAAAACGTGTTCTCTGCTGAGGTAGATCTTGTATGTCAGGAGGAATATCTCTCTCATTATCTACTTAGTAATTCTGACTGCACAAAGGATGGTTGTCAATGATAGAAATATCTGGAGTGTTTAGAAAGAATGAAACAGGTGTATTTTGATTTATGGAGATAGTAACTGCAGTAAGACCTTGGGGGTTTTTGTTTGGTTTTGTTGCTTCACTGCCGTGTTACAAACAAGGTTATATTCTTATGTCATTAACATGATTATTGGTAGTATATTATGACAGTATTTAATCTTTGAATCAATTCTGACTGTAAAATAAACTTGTCTTGTATGACATGAAGATCACATCTGTATCCTATACTTGACTTTTAATTCAGTTCTTAATTTTATTTTAGCAAGGAGAAGTAAGACTCAAATGCCTAACTGCTTTGCAAGGGCTTTACTATAATAAGGAGCTTAATTCCAAATTGGAACTCTTCACCAGTCGGTTCAAGGTTAGTGTAACTTCTTACTTTTGGTATATATGAATTTTTTTAAAGTTGCATTACATTTCTTTCCTCTTCAAAATATTTTCTTTTGTGTTCTTAGGATAGAATTGTGTCTATGACTCTTGACAAAGAATACGATGTTGCAGTCCAAGCAATAAAATTACTCACTCTTGTTTTACAGTAAGTATACATGTATATTTCCTTATCTGACATACAACAAATACTGAAACTTAAGTGTTTCTCATCCGGGTGGGTGAGGCCAGCAGCATGACACTTGAGATAATCTGAAGGCTATAGAAATGTCTGTACATCTTACACTCAAACAAAATGGAATTTCAAAAGTAATCTGTCTAGAACAGTGTTGTTACTTATCTCCCACAGTTCAGTAGGTGTAGGGGCTAGGAACTTTTGAATTCAGCCTCAGTTAAAAACTATCATGGAACGTTTGAAATGAAGAACACTCTATGTATTGAACATTACGCAGCAGTTGAACTCTTGAGCGTAACCTTCTAGCAATAGCTCATACTTCATCAGTATATTTTGTTCAGGAAGACTTTGGAACTAAGACTCTTGAGTTTTAGGATGATAAATTGAAGGAAGAGGTTTAGGTTCTCATTCATTTCCATCTCCCTCATTAGAGTTCATACTTCGTTGACTCAGCCTTTTTTGGTTTTTCTTTCTTT